>JAGFNQ010000830.1:540826-687909 GCA_024364735.1 Boesenbergia rotunda | reverse complement strand
GCTGTGAATTGTTGCGGACATTCAGTAAATGAGTTTAAGATCTCAATCAAATACATAAACATGTATACTCAAATAGTGAATATTCATTTATTAAAATAAATGATTACAATCATAAGGCGATTGCCTTAGGACACTTTTCTCATATCACTAACAAACTCCCACCTGGCCTAATGCCAATCACTACGGTATCCAATACCACAGGCTCTAACATGACCCTTAAACTTGCTTTGAGGCAAGGCCTTAGTTAAAGGATCCGCTAAATTCCTTTCAGTGGGAATTTTCTCAATTTGTATATCATTCCTACTTATAATCTCTCTGATCAGATGATAGCGGCGAAGCACATGTTTGGATCGCTGATGAGACCTTGGTTCGTTCGCTTGTGCAATAGCTCCATTGTTGTCGCAATAAACCGGTATTGCTTCATCAATGGTTGGAACCACACCAAGTTCTGAGATAAACTTCTTGATCCAGACTGCTTTCTTTGCTGCTTCCGAAGCTGCAATATATTCCGCTTCCGTGGTAGAATCCACCACGGTGTCTTGCTTGGAACTCTTCCAACTTATTGCGCCTCCATTCAAAATAAATATATATCCGGACTGAGATTTGGAGTCATCCTTATCTGTCTGAAAACTGGCATCTCTATACCCATGTATTATCATATCACCTTCTCCATATATTAGGAACACATCCTTAGTTCTTCTCAAGTACTTGAGGATTGTCTTGACAGCCGCCCAATGATCCATTCCTGGATCAGACTGGTATCTGCTTGTGACACTCAGAGCATATGATACATCGGGTCTAGTACATAATATAGCATACATGATAGATCCTATCGCGGATGCATAAGGAATCTTATTCATGCAAATCCTCTCATCTTCTGTGCGCGGACACATAGACTTCGAAAGGTTGATCCCATGCCTGATGGGAAGGTAACATTTCTTGGATTCCGACATGCTAAACCTTTCTAGCACTCGGTCTATATATGTAGACTGCGAAAGACCAAGCAACCGTTTTAATCTATCTCTATAGATTCTAATCCCAAGGATATAGGTTGCTTCTCCCAGATCTTTCATGGAGAAAGTTTTGGACAACCAAATTTTAACTGACTGTAAGACTGATATATCGTTTCCTATAAGTAATATGTCATCGACATATAACACTAGGAATACGACTGCACTCCCACTAACCTTCTTGTACACACAAGGTTCGTCAGGATTTTGTGAGAAATCAAACTCTTTGATTGTCTCATCAAAACGGATGTTCCAGCTCCTGGATGCTTGCTTTAATCCATATATGGATCGTCGAAGCTTGCATACTTTGGTTTTATTAACCAATGTGAAACCTTCAGGTTGTACCATGTATACATCCTCAAGCAGGTTTCCATTAAGGAAAGCTGTTTTCACATCCATTTGCCATATCTCATCATCATAATGAGCTGCTATGGCCAGGAGCATCCGAATGGATTTAAGCATAGTTACTGGCGAATAGGTTTCGTCATAATCAATTCCTTGTTTCTGACGATATCCTTTTGCCACTAATCTAGCCTTAAAGGTAACAACATTACCTTCCATGTCGGTTTTCTTCTTGAAAACCCACTTGCACCCTATGGGCTTAATCCCTTCAGGTGGGTTAACCAAGTCCCATACTTGATTTTTGTACATGGAATCTATTTCCGACTTCATAGCTTCAAGCCACTTATCCCTTTCTAAATTTTTCAAAACATCTTCATAACTGATAGGTTCGTCATTGTTAATGAGTAACACGTCGTTCGATTCACTTATGAGAAATCCGTATCTCTCTGGAATATTGCGTGTCCTATCAGACCTACGAAGAAGTGGTGTCATTTTAGGTTCAACTGATAGCTCATCATTATGAGTTATTGGTTGTGGGTCTAGACTAGGTGTCTCTGTAATGTCTATTGGAGTTTCTTGAACTTCTTCAAGTTCAATGCTACTCCTACTGTTTTCTTGTAAAAGAAATTCATTTTCTAGAAATACAGCATGCCTTGAAACAAACACCTTTTGTTCCAAGGGATGATAGAATTGGTAACCCTTCGTTTCCATAGGGTATCCAATAAATAGACATTTATCAGACTTAGCATCCAATTTGTATTATACAGTCCGCTTTACATAAGCAGGATAACCCCATATCTTTAGGTGAGATAAATGAGGGTTTTTACTATTCCACATCTCATATGGAGTAGTAGAGACTACCTTGGTCGGGACTCTGTTTAGCAAGTAAACAGCTGTCTTAAGCGCATAGCCCCAAAAGGATTTTGGAAGAGTTGCATGATTCATCATAGATCTAACCATGTCCATCAAGGTTCGGTTACGCCTCTCAGATACACCATTATGCTGTGGTGTATATGGCGGAGTCCATTGAGACAATATCCCATTGTCCCTAAGATAATCTTGAAACTCTTGACTTAAGTATTCACCACCCCGATCGGATCGAAGTATCTTAATACTTTTTCCAAGCTGTTTCTCTACTTCACTTCTGAACTCTTTGAATTTCTCAAAAGCTTCAGATTTGTGTTTCATTAAAAACACATACCCGAATCGTGAGTGATCATCGATAAAGATAATGAAGTAGCTATAGCCTCCTTGTGCAAGAGTTGACATTGGTCCACATACATCAGTATGTATTAGACCAAGCAATTCTCCCACTGGTTTACCTTTTTCGAAAAAGGGTAAGTTGGTCATTTTGCCTTTTAAGCATGATTCGCATGTATCAAACGAACCGGGTACAAATGATTCCAGAATTCCACATCGGTGTAATTTGGTCATGCGTTTCTTGCTTGCATGGCCAGGACGACAATGTCACGTATAGAAGTCTACTTGATTATCTATTCGAGTACGTTTGTTGCTAACTTCGATATTGAAAACGTCACCGGATAAATCTAACGTGTAGATATAATTGCATAAAGTTCCGGTCCCATAAAGAACACCATTTAAAGTTATGTAACAGCAATTGTTACTAAAAGTTAAATGGTAACCCTTTTCATTCAAGCATGAAATAGCTACAATGTTCTTTATTAACAAAGGAACAAAATAACAATTATCCAATTCTAAGACAAGTCCAGTAGGGAGCTTTAGCAAATATGTTCCGATGGCAATAGCAGCAATCATTGCTCCATTTCCAACTCGCAAATTCGCTTCTCCTTTGACGAGTCTTCTTCTATTCCTTAGCCCCTGTATGTCATTACATATATGTGAGCTGCACCCAGTATCAAGTACCCAGGTGTACGAGGAAATAGAGTGACATTCAATAACGAAGATGCCTGAAGAGGATGGGGCATCGGATGCCTTCTTCTTCAAGGACTCAAGATAAACCTTGCAGTTTCTTCGCCAGTGGCCCTCCTTGCCGCAGTGATGGCAAGTGCCTTTTGGTGTCTTTTTAATCCTTTTGGCCTTAGTTAACTTATTGGTGTCCAAAATGGAACGCAAATTCAGAGAAGACATGATCAGGTGATTATCCTAGAAATTCAAATTGAAGTTATGTGATGAGAATGATAAAGAATGCATCAATATACATTAATTAAATCCTATTTATTTTTCGAATTGAATAACCCTTTTTATCAATTCAGGAGATCGTAGGAACATCTCTAAATAGGTTGATATCCAACCATAGATAAAAATAACCATGGCTAGAGTCCATCAAGTTATTCTTAGCTATGAAGGTAGGTAATTATACCGATTACATATTATACATATGTAACTATCACATTATGCTATCAACTAATTGAATGTTTGCATAAATCATTGGGTTGTTAACTCAATAACAAGTATGCAACAATACACATAGCACCCAACTGCACCTCTCTTTACATCGACCTTGGCTGTGGCACAACAAATCGATGCTCCAAGCTTAAGGCTGACCCATTAATCAAGAAATAGTTTTAATATGGTTGGAGCTCATTCAACCGTTTAGTCAGGCTTGGATGTGTCCAACAACCAAAACTAAGGATTGACCTCTGACTCCAACTATATTAATCATAAACTAATTCCATAGTTTGAACATGTTGAGGTTCAAGCCGGGCATAGATGTGTCCATCAACCCAAACGAGAAACAAAACTCCGGTTCTAACCATATTAATGGAAGGTATTGGGCTTAATATTTTGTAAGGGGTTTTGGGTCTCATCTTCTTCTTTTAAGCACATTCATGACATATAATTATGTCATGTACTAACGATTTCCTTAATAAAGTATGTCTGTGACTTAATTTATCAAGTCTCATTAATTGAATTAGGAACCGGATTTCCTAATTCTAATTTCATACTTTATTCAAGGAATTGTTTTGGGAAACAATTTCCTAAATTATCATAATCAATTTTGGAAATAATATGTTTAAGACTTTGATTTCTCTAAATCAAATATTATTAAATTAAGAGACAGATTCCCATAATTCAACCACATATTATTTTTATGAAAATCTTATTTAAGGAAATATATTCTATAGGAAACAATTTTCCTAATTAATTTTGGAGACAATAATATGTAAGAGCATCACTTCATAAATCAAATAAGGAAATTATTGTTTGAGAATCACATCAAAATTTCCAAGATTTGATCACATATTTTATTTATGGAAAATTAATATCAATAACTTAATTTGGACAGCTCCCCGAGGCTCAATCCAAAATAAGAATTTATTGATAATATAATTTGGAAGGCTCCCTGCGGCTCAATCCAAATTTAACATTTGACAGTTTAAATTCAATTTAGGAAATTTAATTATAACAACTAACTTTAAATTGGACGGCTCCCCGAGGCTCAATCCAAAATAAAGAATTTTGTAAATAATTTAATTTCTAATTATGAATTTAAATGCCAATTAATATTCCCATAATTTGTCTAGACTTTCTTGAAAGAAAGTGCCCAAAATTGCGAGCTTTCCATAAATGGAAAGTTTCCAAAAATAAAAGGTTTTCAGAATAATTGTAAGTTTCTGTTACAAAGAAAACTTACGTATTTCCAAAATTGGAAAATTTCCAAAATTGGAAATTTCCAAAATTGGAAAGTTTCAAAAAATGAAAAGTATTCACAATTATCATAAAATTTCAGAAACAGGGATATTTCAAAGGTTTGCGAAATTTCATGATGATTTCCAAACTTTGAAATTCCTAAATCGAAAATTTACCATAATTTGAAGGATTCCATAATTGGAAAATTTTCCAAAATTGAGATCATGACAAAGTTTTCCGCAAAACAATTATATGATTATGTCGAACACTAACCGGCTCTGATACCACTGTTGGGTCCGGGTGCATGTTGACATGGATGCGGGTTTGTAATTTTAAAATTAATTACATGCAGCGTAAGGTTTAGCATAAATAATTTCTCAAATTATTTAACCACACATCTAAGCATGCAACTTTATCTTGTATAGACATGATCATATATTTAAAATTTTTGCAGAAACGTAAACTAATTTACGTATTACCTTGCGTAACTCGAAGGAAGGGACGAGATCCAACCGTAAGCGTCCCTCAGAAGCTCCGCCTCTATTCGCATCCATGCCAAGTATCTTCGGGATGACTTCGCAAAGCCACGAGTTTCATGTTCTCGAGAACTACTAGATTCTCCGAGAACGCGACAAGAAAACCAAGAGAGAAGTAATCACATCGAAAAACTCACTACCAAGGTTGGCCGGAATCACAATTCCGGCGAGAAGGCGGAAGATGACTTGCGCCCAATCCCAAGGTGATAATGGCCGGAGAGGAAGATCGTCCCAACGGAAGAACTTTGTCACCTCGGTGCTTCTCCTTGTGCTCACGGCAAGAAGAAGGGAGAAGAGCCTTGTGGCCGGCCAAGAGAAAGTGTAACACCCAATAATTTTCTGGTATTATTAGGGATTTTTCAGAATTTTTCTAGCATTTTTCGGAATTAAAATAAAAAGAAAAAAAATTTAAGGGTCGGGTGGGGATTGATCTCGCGACCACGCGAGAAGCCAATCCCTAAGCAAGTCCAAGTAACCAGCTGGGCAAGGGTATCAAGCACAAAAAAGGATGAAGCGAAATAATATTATAGTTGATTTAGCCCGTTTCATGAAGAGGTATTTAAACTTCCACTTAAGTTGAGTTAAGACCCCATTAGGGCTTGGAGGAGGCCGCGCGAGCAGGGTGGGAGGCTGCGAAAAACAGGGAAGAAAAGGAGAGTTTTCTCCTCCTTCTTCTTCCTCTTGAAGTAGAAAACCTAGGGCTTCTTCCCTAGGGCCAAGGGTGAAGTTTTCTTGCAAAGGAAGAGGAAAAGAACCCTACGCTAGGAATTTCGAGATACTTAGTGAGTTTTCTTCAAGAAAAGGGTAAGTAAATCACTCACCTGCAATAGGAGTAGCTTCGCATGTAGTTTTCTTGTTGTAGAACCTTGATTTTGTAATCTAAGTGCATGCTTTGAGAGTATTGTTTATTGTGTGATTTAAGTTTCTAAAGAATACATGTTTTTAATCATAGAACTTGAATTGGAGTAGATTTTATATGTGCGATCTAAGCATGAAAGACAAAGTTCTTGAAAAGTCCCAAAAAAATAAGTTTTGGGTTAAGGGCACGCAAGGTGCTCGATGAAAGTTCCAAGTGAGAAAGGTAAAGTTTTGTAGTGCAAAGATTTATGTAAAAAGAATGATAGATTTGAAAAGTCCCAAAAATGAGTTTTGGGTTAAGGGCACGCAAGGTGCTCGATGAAAGTTCCAAGTGAGAAAGGTAAAGTTTTGTAGTGCAAAGATTTATGTAAAAAGAAAGATAGCTTGATAAGTATAAGCATTATGAGTAAGAAAGTATTTTACTTTTGTAAAGTGACATGTACCGGGCAAAAGAGAGGCCCACAAAAAGTTAGAAAGAAGCTCTAATAGGGTGCGGTGGCTAGCTACCCCGAAACCTATTAGGGATGCGCGCATTGGTACACTGATACCAGGTACATTGTCAAGGCCTGAGAAAGTTGATTATTATTTTGAAGTATATGAGTATATGTAAGTGTTTTCAGTTTAAGCATATGTTTTGCTAAGTATGTTAACATTGTTATGTTACAAGCATGTTAAAGAGCAAGAGCAAGGAAGTTAGTGGTTTAAAGTATGGAAATGCATAAGTAGCAAGTCTCAAAAGAGATTATGAGCATGTTAGATTTGCCAATGTTTTAATGCTAGTAAATATTTTCAAGCATGATTGAGCATGATAAGTATGTGAAAGTTTCCATGTGTAAGTATTTCAAACTGCATGTGTTTTGAAGCAAGCATTATTTGAAAAGAGCATGTTTATCATTGATCGCATGGATTTGTGAGTTAGGATTTACTTACTAAGCAAATCGCTTATTGGTTGCATTTCCTTCTATTGCAGACAAAGGTAAAGAAAAAGCATAAGCTAGGGAGGCGAGCGGGACTTGCATTGATGTTCAGTGGCGGCGGAACCGTGGAAGAGATCGTCGGGTTAAGTCTTGTAGAACATGTGTTTCGGTGTTTTGAATTGGTAGAACGAATGACTTTGTTTAAACCTTGCATAGAGACAAAGTTGGGTACAAACTCTAGTCTAGAGTTCATATATTTTGATAGCTTATTTACTTCCGCAAAGATCCTAATTGCAAGTTTATGAGGTTGTTTTGAGTTGCTAGGATGTTTATAAAACTAGTATAGAGTATAGAAATGGAGTTATGTCTTTGTATGTCTTGAAGGTATATGAATTGTGAGGCTTTGGAAATTGTTTTCAGGTCTGTAAATGCAGTTTTCAGGCGTGCCAGTCGACTGGTTCAGTGCCAGTCGACTGGTTTAAAACCAGTCGACTGCGATATCGAACAGAACCTTCTGTTCGGTGCACCAGTCGACTGCCATGAGGCCAGTCGACTGGTGCCGGGCCCAGAAAGTTTCTGTGGCCGATACCAGTCGACTGGCTATATTGCAGTCGACTGGTACCATTGAAAAGAAAATGGTATGGAGCAGCTGGTTAGTGCTTCAGTCTTACAATGAAGAGGTCTAGGGGTCAAATCCTTGCAAAGAAAATAAAATGAATGTTTTTTTTTTAAATTCAGAAAAAAATCAGAGCAAGTTAAGGGAAGTCAAGTAGTTATAACCTAAGGCTATGAATAAGGTAAAGTTAAAGCGACGCCCGCCTTAAGAGGGAGAGAAGTTAAGGAAGTCGGGTCGTCACAGAGTGGTATCAGAGCAAAAGGTTCCACCCCTCCGCCACACTGACATCAAGCATCAATCCTGCCGCCTGCCAAGTAAGAAGTTCATATGTTGTAGTTTTGTATGCTTTTCATTATTGACTACTAGTATCAGTAAGTGCATGATGATAAGGAAGTATGTTAGTATTATTATATGATATTATGTGCATGATCTGTATATGCTATATGAGTAAGATGACATGATATGACATATGTTATATGAGTATGATGATAGTATGGTGATATGTATGATGATAGTATGGTGATATGACATATGCCATATGAGTATGATGATATGAGTAGGATGATAGTAAAGTAATGAAATGTCCTTATTGATGAAATGTCATTATCCTCTTTATGATATAAAGAAAGAGAATATCAAGAGGACGTCCTAGATGATGTAAAGTAAGAGAATGCCAAGAGGACGTCCTAGAAAGGCCCAAAACGAGGAGCAAGCTCCTAAAGGGCAAGAGGCAGAGTCAGTACCACCACCAAATCTCTTAGAGGTAGTAGCGCAGTAATGGAGACAGTTAGCAGAATAACAGCAAGTTATTGCCACCATGATAGCTAACCAGTAGGCCACTCCTGTTACCCCATTGGTGGCGAATGTAGTGGCACCATTTGTGACCAAAGACCCATCGGGTACTTTTGTAATCCCGGCAAGGGGGGGTAAGGCAAGAAGCGTACCTCATTCAGTAGAAGAAACTGAAGCCAGGGAACTTCCCAGGCACAAGCAAACCATGGGATGCTTAAGCATGGTTCAAAACGTTGGAAAGAATAGTAGGGCTACTGGACTGGCATGAGGTAGAGAAGATAAAGTGTGTATCTTTCTGACTTACGGGAGATGCTAGGATGTGGTGGGAGAAAGTTAAGGCCAAGAGAAATATCAGCTAGATGACATGGGCCGACTTCGAGACTGAGTTCTTCGAAGAATAGTTTCACATGCGAGTAACCAACAAGCATTACGACGAATTCATGGAGTTCAGACAAGGAGACTTATCTGTGGATGAAGTAGTGAAGAAGTTTAATCGGTTAGCTCGTCTGTGCCCAGAGCTAGTTAGCACAGAAAAAGAGATAGTCAGGCTAATGCTCAAGATGTTAAGGCCTGAGATACCGTTAAATGGGGCTAGCGGTGTTAAGAGGCCGCAAACCTCCGAAGAACTGATAAGTAGTGCTTTGATCACCGAGCACTACTTAAACAGTATAAAGGCCACCAGAAATATTGAACGATGAAGTTCTTAACAACTTTACCGTCGGGGGAAGTAATGGCCTCTACTGAGAGGCTGAGGGCAGTACCAATCTGGATTTCCAACCGAGAACTCTATAGTGATTTAGTAGTCCTTGAGATGAAGGATTACGATATCATTTTAGGGATGGACTTTTTGAGCAAGTATAGTGCTTCTATAGACTGCCGCAAGAGGAAAGTCAAGTTCACACCAGAAGCAGAACCTCCATTTGAGTTTATTGGAGACCCAAAGAGAAAGACAAAAAGGTTCTTATCTACCTTACAAGCTCAGAGAATATTAGAGAAGAGGTGCTCTATTTTTCTAGCTCATATAGTGGATGCAAGTCAAGGAGAAGGGTTGAAGAGAGAAGAAGTGAGGGTAGTCTGTGACTATCCTGAGGTGTTTCCTGAAGAGTTACCAGGAGTCCCTCCCAATCGGAAAATTGAGTTGGCCCCAGGAACCAACCCAATTTCGAAGGCACCTTATCGCATGGCGCCAGCAGAACTGAAAGAATTGTAAGAACAATTGCAAGAGATGCTTGACAAGGGTTTCATCCACCCTAGTCATTCACCTTGGGGAGCTCCTGTATTGCTCGTCAAGAAGAAAGATGGATCTATGCGAATGTGCATAGATTATCGAGCTTTGAATAAGGTAACCATCAAGAACAGATATCCTTTGCCAAGGATAGATGATTTATTTGATCAGCTGAAGGGAGCCACAGTGTTCTCCAAGATAGATCTACGATCAGGTTACTATCAGCTCAGAGTGAAGGAGAGTGATGTGCCATGGACTACTTTCAGTACAAGATATGGTCACTATGAGTTTGTGGTCATGCCCTTTGGAGTGACAAACGCCCCTGCGACGTTTATGGATCTAATGAATAGAGTGTTCAAGGATTTTCTGGACAAGTTCGTCATTGTCTTTATTGATGATATCCTAGTGTATTCAAAGACTCAGGAAGAACATGACGAATACCTGAAGATGGTATTGCAAACCTTACATCAGAAGGAGTTGTACGCCAAATTCACAAAGTGTGAGTTTTGGCTTGACCAGGTGGCCTTCCTAGGCCACATCATTTCCAAGGAAGGTATTATGGTAGACCCAGCCAAGATTGAAGCAATCAGTAACTGGAGTCGACCAAAGAATGCCAGTGAGATCAGAAGTTTTTTGGGTTTAGCAGGGTACTACAGAAGGTTTGTAGAGGACTTTTCAAAGATAGCCTCTCCACTTATAGCCCTTACCAGAAAGAATAAGAGGTATGAGTGGACTGAGGACTGTGAGCAGAGCTTCCTTGAGTTGAAGAAGAGACTGACCAGCGCTCCTATCCTTACAGTACCCGAAGGTGATAAGAGCTTTGATATATACAGTGATGCATCAAAGCTAGGACTTGGAGCAGTCCTGATGCAAGAAGGCAAAGTCATAGCTTATGCTTCCAGGCAACTCAAGGACTATGAAAAGAATTACCCCACTCATGATCTGGAGTTGGCAGCTGTAGTCTTTGCTCTAAAGATATGGAGGCATTACTTGTATGGAGTGCAGTGTAAGATTTATACAGATCACCAGAGTCTAAAATATTTCTTCACTCAGAAAGACCTCAATATGAGACAGCGAAGGTGGCTCGAGTTAGTGAAGGACTATGACTGTGAGATTCTTTACCACCCTGGTAAGGCAAATAGAGTAGCAGATGCACTGAGTAGAAAGACTTGTGCCACTTTGATGTCCTTATCATCATTGGCACCACCATTACAGAAGGAGATAATAGATTATGAAGTGGAGATTATTGATGGGCAGCTAGCTCTATTGACACTAGAGTCAACTTTGCTTGAAGAGATACAGAAAGAGCAAACTGAGGATTCTGATATCCAAAGGATCAAGCAGGAAATGCAAGAAGGAGAGAGTAAAGAGTTTAGAGTATCTGACAGTGGGATACTCTACTATGGTGACTGTTTATGTGTCCCCAATCATGAAGAGCTGAGAAAGAAGATTCTTACAGAAGCCCATGGAACTCCCTACTCAATGCATCCTGGTTCCACTAAGATGTACCAGGATTTGAAAAGAAGGTTTTGGTGGTCAGGGATGAAGAGAGACATAGCTAAGTATGTCAGCACCTGCCTGACATGTCAGAGAGTTAAAGCAGAACACCAGAGACCAGGAGGTGTCCTACAGCCCATTCAGATTCCAGAGTGGAAATGGGAAGACATAGCCATGGATTTCATAGTTGGTCTACCAAAGACAACTAATGGCTATGACGCTATTTGGGTGATAGTAGACAGATTGACCAAGTCTGCCCACTTCTTGGCAATCAGAGTGTCTTACTCGATTGAAAAGTTAGCCCAGTTATATGTGCAAGAAGTGATCCGACTACACGGAGTCCCGAAGACCATTATCTCTGATAGGGATGGTCGTTTCACGTCACACTTTTGGGAGTGTGTACAGACAGCGTTAGGCACCAAACTGAAATTCAGCACAGCTTTCCATCCCCAGACTGATGGACAGACAGAGAGAGTGAATCAGGTTCTAGAAGATATGCTCAGAGCTTGTGCATTGGACTTCAAGGGCAGTTGGTGCAAGTATTTATGTTTAGCTGAGTTTGCCTACAACAACAGTTACCAAGCCACTATTGGTATGGCACCCTATGAAGCTCTTTATGGTAGGAAGTGTAGATCTCCCCTCTGTTGGTATGAAGGTAGTGAGAAGAAGGAAATGGGGTCACAGACTGATCTTATAAATGATACCACAGAAGCTATAAAGAGCATCCGTCAGAGGATTGAGACTGCTCAGAGTAGGCAGAAGAGTTACGCCGATGTACGCCGTAGGCCGTTAGAGTTTGAAGTTGGGGATACAGTTTTCCTCAAAGTAGCTCCTATGAAGGGTGTGATGAGATTTGGCAAGAAAGGCAAGCTAAGTCCTCGATACATAGGACCGTACCTAGTGACGAAAAGAGTTGGCAAAGTAGCTTATGAGTTGGAGCTACCTCCAGAGATGTCAGCAATACACAATGTGTTTCATGTCTCAATGCTAAAGAAGCATATCCCAAATGCCAACCAAGTAATTGAGCCACAGATGGTACAAGTGCAAGAAGATCTCAGTTATGAAAGTCGACCTATTCAGATAATAGATCGAGCAGATAAGAAGCTGAGGAACAAAGTGGTACCATTAGTGAAAGTCTTATGGCTGAATCAGAAGTATGAAGAGGCAACTTGGGAATCAGAAGATAGCATGAGGCAAAGGTATCCAGAGCTGTTCTAAGTTCGAGGACGAACTTTTTATAAGGTAGGGAGGATTGTAACACCCAATAATTTTCTGGTATTATTAGGGATTTTTCTAGCATTTTTCGAAATTAAAATAAAAAGAAAAAAAATTTAAGGGTCGGGTGGGGATTGATCTCGCGACCACGCGAGAAGCCAATCCCTAAGCAAGTCCAAGTAACCAGCTGGGCAAGGGTATCAAGCACAGAAAAGGATGAAGCGAAATAATATTATAGTTGATTTAACCTGTTTCATGAAGAGGTATTTAAACTTCCACTTAAGTTGAGTTAAGCCCCATTAGGGCTTGGAGGAGGCCGTGCGAGCAGGGTGGGAGGCTGCGAAAAACAGGGAAGAAAAGGAGAATTTTCTCCTCCTTCTTCTTCCTCTTGAAGTAGAAAACCTAGGGCTTCTTCCCTAGGGCCAAGGGTGAAGTTTTCTTGCAAAGGAAGAGGAAAAGAACCCTACGCTAGGAATTTCGAGATACTTAGTGAGTTTTCTTCAAGAAAAGGGTAAGTAAATCACTCACCTGCAATAGGAGTAGCTTCGCATGTAGTTTTCTTGTTGTAGAACCTTGATTTTGTAATCTAAGTGCATGCTTTGAGAGTATTATTTATTGTGTGATTTAAGTTTCTAAAGAATACATGTTTTTAATCATAGAACTTGAATTGGAGTAGATTTTATATGTGCGATCTAAGCATGAAAGACAAAGTTCTTGAAAAGTCCCAAAAAAATAAGTTTTGGGATAAGGGCACGCAAGGTGCTCGATGAAAGTTCCAAGTGAGAAAGGTAAAGTTTTGTAGTGCAAAGATTTATGTAAAAAGAAAGATAGTTTGATAAGTATAAGCATTATGAGTAAGAAAGTATTTTACTTTAGTAAAGTGACATGTACCGGGCAAAAGAGAGGTCCACAGAAAGTTAGAAAGAAGCTCTAATAGGGTGTGGTGGCTAGCTACCCCGAAACCTATTAGGGATGCGCGCATTGGTACATTGATACCAGGTACATTGTCAAGGCCTGAGAAAGTTGATTATTATTTTGAAGTATATGAGTATATGTAAGTGTTTTCAGTTTAAGCATATGTTTTGCTAAGTATGTTAACATTGTTATGTTACAAGCATGTTAAAGAGCAAGAGCAAGGAAGTTAGTGGTTTAAAGTATGGAAATGCATAAGTAGCAAGTCTCAAAAGAGATTATGAGCATGTTAGATTTTCTAATGTTTTAATGCTAGTAAATGTTTTCAAGCATGATTGAGCATGATAAGTATGTGAAAGTTTCCATGTGTAAGTATTTCAAAGTGCATGTGTTTTGAAGCAAGTATTATTTGAAAAGAGCATGTTTATCATTGATCGCATGGATTTGTGAGTTAGGATTTACTTACTAAGCAAATCGCTTATTAGTTGCATTTCCTTCTATTGCAGACAAAGGTAAAGAAAAAGCATAAGCTAGGGAGGCGAGCGGGACTTGTATTGATGTTCAGTGGCGGCCGAACCGTGGAAGAGATCGTCGGGTTAAGTCTTGTAGAACATGTGTTTTGGTGTTTTGAATTGGTAGAACGAATGACTTTGTTTAAACCTTGCATAGAGACAAAGTTGGGTACAAACTCTAGTCTAGAGTTCATATATTTTGATAGCTTATTTACTTCCGCAAAGATCCTAATTGCAAGTTTATGAGGTTGTTTTGAGTTGCTAGGATGTTTATAAAACTAGTATAGAGTATAGAAATGGAGTTATGTCTTTGTATGTCTTGAAGGTATATGAATTGTGAGGCTTTGGAAATGGTTTTCAGGTCTGTAAATGCAGTTTTCAGGCGTGCCAGTCGACTGGTTCAGAACCAGTCGACTGCGATATCGAATAGAACCTTCTGTTCGGTGCACCAGTCGACTACCATGAGGCCAATCGACTGGTGCCGGGCCTAGAAAGTTTCTGTGGCCGATACCAGTCGACTGGCTATATAGCAGTCGACTGGCTATATAGCAGTCGACTGGCTATATAGCAGTCGACTGGTACCATTGAAAAGAAAATCGTATAGAGTAGCTGGTTAGTGCTTCAGTCTTACAACGAAGAGGTCTAGGGGTCAAATCCTTGCAAAGCAAATAAAATGAATGTTTTTTTTAAAATTCAGAAAAAAATCAGAGCAAGTTAAGGGGAGTCAAGTAGTTGTAACCTAAGGCTAAGAATAAGGTATAGTTAAGGTAAAGTTAAAGCGACGCCCACCTTAAGAGGGAGAGAAGTTAAGGAAGTCGGGTCGTCACAGAAAGAAGGGAGGAGAGGGAGAGAGCCCAGGCAAGAATACTTCGATTGATTTCTAAACCTTGCCTTGGGTCCTTTATATAGTGGCCTCTCAACCGCCAAGTCTCTTTTTTCTTATGGAATAAATTTTCTATGACTTATTCCATCATGCCAAGTTTTATCATATTTTAATTCATAATATAAACCGACCAAGTCTCCTTTTTTCTTATGGAATAAATTTTCTTATCATGGTAAATCAATCCATGATTGATTTTATAAAATAAAATAAACCAATCCATGGTTCATTTTAATTTCCATGAAAAATAAACCAAACCTTGGTTTATTATATAAAATTTTTTATCATCCATAATTTTATAAAACAATCCTCACAATTGGTTTATTTTATAAATTGAACCAAAAACTTGGTTCTCTCCCTTTATTGTGGCCGGCCAAGCAAAGAGGGTGGAGACCCTCTTTGGCCGACCCATCCAAGCCACGCCCCAATGAATTAAACTCATTTAATTCATCTATTAAGTCTTCAAAAGACTTAGCCATTTTACGCTTCCGATGCGTCTCTGAAAAATTCAGATTCGACTTATCGTTTGGCTCAACCAAACCTAATCTCTCTTGATTGGAAAATCTAATTTTCAACTCGTTTTAAATCCCTCGGATTACTCGTAGTGCGTGTGACTAAATAGGCTTTCGATTTATGTTGGTCATCTATAATTAACCAATTATAGAACGATCATGAGTGACACCTAGTAGTACATCATGATCCCCAATTAATCGAAAGATCAACGGTTGACTTCAGAAACAATTCTGAAACCCTTCAGCAGCTATAATGAATCGTGCCCCATTCCCTTCACCATCTTATACCCACTTGGTTCAGGACATGGTCTATGTGTGTCAGTCCCCACTAGGCTGACTACATCACACCTAGCCCAAGTAACGTTTTCTCGTCCTACGGAATCTAATTACTCTCATGTATTTAAGAGATTCATACTCTAAACATGTCATGCTCTAGCCAGAGGCTTCGAGTAACAATCTGACGATAAGCCTTGGGTATACATCTCCTCGCAAGGAGTAGTGAATCCTTTGTAGGTTGTTCAAACAACTTCGGGCACTTCGGCTTATACCCAATCATCCTAGGTCCACACCTCCTTGGAGATGCTTGCTTAAGATGTCAAAGTACCATGACCAAGATGACTTGAACACCGCAAGTCAAAGGAACATCGCACTTAAGCTGCAGTAAGAACTTCATTGACATATCTATATATAGACTACCATATGAAGTTTTACAGCCAGTCACTCCAATGAACTAGTTCCCTTAACTAGCATTCATGTTTATCTCCGGACATCCCAATGTCACCAGCTAGTGAGAATTAGCTGATTAGAGAATAACCCATGCTAGTCTCAACAGAATTGATAGTGTACGTATTTATCAATTCATCGACTAGGGACAATTTCAATACTTCACAATTGCACATGTAGAGATAATCACTAGTTGTGAATTCATCACAAATTCTCTCATGCTGTGAATTGTATTGCGGACATTCAGTAAATGAGTTTAAGATCTCAATCAAATACATAAACATGTATACTCAAATAGTGAATATTCATTTATTAAAATAAATGATTACAATCATAAGGCGATTGCCTTAGGACACTTTTCTCATATCACTAACAGTTTCCGCTACGTTTTTTATCATCTTGTGCCGAGAGAACCCAACAGGTTTCGTGGAAATCCGAAGTCAAAACCAAGTCCTTAAGGTTAAGATTATCTACATGTTTGTCTTATGTTTGTGTATCTTGCAGGTACCTAAAACTGAAGAGAAAGCAAGCAAACAAACATAAAGAGACTGAAAAACAGCTTCCCGGGCGCCCCTATTGACACAAGTGCCCCCATTGATACAGGCGCCCCCATCAATACAGGCGCCCTATATGGCAGGTTTATCAGCTTTGCAAGTTTAGCGCGAGGATAAGCTTTGACCAAGCCCTTTGAGGCGCCCCAGTCATCACAAGCACTCCAATGAAGCCTATAAAAGGGCCTTCGACCCCAAGGCTCAATACACAACTTCCAAGATCCATTCTGAGCTTTCTGACTGACAACAAAGCGCTAAAGACGAAGCACTACGATCGGGAGGCTCCAGGAAGAAGTGCGCGACACTTCGGAGGTCCAGATCGGCCGAGTCTTTGACCATTTTTGTTTTTGGTTTGCTTTTATTATTCTGCACTGAATTTTCTATATTTTTGATTGTCAGTATTGCACTGTAAGATGGGTGTCTCTGCCTCCGAAAAGTATGAAAAGGAGACCAATAGTGGACGGGTGTTCCCGTGCTTAGGCCTTGGATGTACTGACCCTGGGGGGTTGGGAACCAAGTAAATCCCGTGTGCAATCTGTGTTTGTTTTCTTCGTTCTTTATATTTTCCGCTGCACTAACTCTGAGTCTAGAACGAAGATCCGAAAGACGATTTCCGCGAGAAAAATTCTAGGTCGATATTCACCCTCCCCCCCCCCCCCGCCCCCACTATCGACGGCATCGGTCCTACACTAGGCAGGTGCCTTAATGTAACAGGCACCTCAATGAAACAGGCGCCTGAATCATTCAGACGCCCTATAGGTCTAGGGCGCGCTGGTTGAAAGCTTTATCAGCTACGGCAAGTTCAGCGCGAAGTTAAGCTTTGACCAAGCCTTGTGAGGCGACTCCTTCATCACAGGCACCCCAGACAGGACTATAAAAGGGTCTTCAACCCCTCAACTCAACACAACAATTTGAATATCATTCTGAGCTTTTTGAGTGATGATAAAGTGCTAAAGACGAAGCTCTGCGACCAAGGAGGCTCCGGGAAGAAGTGCGCGACACTTCAGAGTTCCAGATCGGCCGAGTCTTTGACGTTTTATATTTTGGTTTGCTTTTACTTTTCTGCACTTAATTTCCGTATATTTTGATTGTACAAACGTGCACTGTATGACGGGTTTCTCCGCCTCCGGAAAGTCTAGAAAGGAAACCATTAGTGGACGGGCGTTTCCAGTGCTTAAGCCTTGGATATGTACTGACCCTGGGGGGTTGGGAACCAAGTAAAATCCATGTGCACTCTGAGTTCTGTTTTTGTTCGTTCTTTCTATTTTCTGCTGCTACTAACTCTGTGACTAGAATGAACAATCGAAAGTTTACGAAGTTTTCACGAAGTTTTTACGGTCGATATTCACCCCCCCTCTATTGACAGCACCGGTCCCCACAAGTGATATCAGAGCCTGGTCGCTCTTCATCGGACTAATAGCCGACGGAGCAAAGACGCCAGGAGTTGAGGGGGAGCCCATGGGTGAATCAGGTATAGTTTCATTTAAGAATGTCAATTTTTAAATTTCATATCACATGCTTTAAGTGCAGGGAGAGAGGACACTATAAAAATCAGTGTCCTACTCGTATGACTTGAACTTCACCACCGACAACAAAGGAAGTACCAGCACCCGGAGTCCGGTGGGACAAAAGTTACATCAAATGCTTCAAATGTGAAAAGTACAGACACTACAAGAATCAGTGTCCGGCAAAGGTACGAAAAATTTACGTTCGAAAAGATTTTCAAATTCCTACACTATCTTATGTAGATAATTTAGATAATTTTTCTGAAAAATTAAACTTTGTGAATAGTCAAATCGATATCTTGCATGACCAATTACAAAATATAGATAATGTTAAAATATAAGAAATTAACTATTTAATCCTTAATGTCAATTCAATAATATCTAAAATAAATTCTGCTAAAATTAGATCTGAAAATTTTAATCATAATTCTGAAATTAGATCTGAAAATTTTAATGATAATTCTGAAATTAGATCCGAAAATTTTAATGATAATTCTGCTAAAATTAGATCTGAAAATTTAAATGATAATTCTGAAATTAGGTCCGAAAATTTTAATGATAATTCTGAAATTAGATCTGAAAATTTTAATGATAATTCTGAAATTAGATCCAAAAACTTTAATGATAATTCTGCTAAAATTAGATCTGAAAATTTTAATGATAATTCTGAAATTAGGTCCGAAAATTTTAATGATAATTCTGCTAAAATTTGATCTGAAAATTTTAATGATAATTCTGAAATTAGATCTGAAAATTTTAATGATAATTCTGAAATTAGATCCGAAAATTTTAATGATAATTCTACTAAAATTAGATCTGAAAATATTAATGATAATTCTGAAATTAGATCTGAAAATTTTAATGATAATTTGGAAAATTCTGAAAATGTTGAGGATAATCCTGAAACAATTATAAAACATTAACTGTAGCCCTGAAAATTACTCCACCTATTTTGAAGATGTAAAAGGATATGATTTTGATGATGAGGATGAGGAGGAAAGTGAATTTTCTAGGAAAACTTAAAAAATTAAATAAAGAAGAAATAGTAAATAAATCAGATATTTTTGAAATAATGAAAATGATGGAGCTAAACCCACAACTATTAATTAACCCAGAAATTTTGAAACCTAAACCAAATTAAATCTTAATTAAATTTTTACCTTAATTATTTCAATCTTGATTAAATCTTAACAATTTTTACCTTAATTATTTCAACCCTAAATAAACCTTATTTAATTTTTTTACTTAATTTAATCCTTAATTAATTAAATTTAATTAATCCTAAATTAATTTAACTTTAATTAACCTTAATTAATTTAACTTTAATTAATCCTTAAATAATTCAGTTTTAATTAATCCTTAATTTATTTAACTTTAATTAATCCTTAATTAATTTAACTTTAATTAATCCTTAATTAATTTAACTTCAATTAATTCTTAATTAATTTAATTTTAATTAATCCTTATTTAATTTAATTTCAATTTAATTCCTAATTTAATTTAATTAATCCTTAATTAATTTAACTTTAATTTAATTCTTAATTTAATTTTATTTAATTCTTAATCAATTTAATTCCAATTAATAAACTTTAAATCTTAATAACTTAAACTTGAATTAAATAAAATCTTACCCAAATTGCAACAATCAATTTAATAAAATTAAATATATCAAAGTGGATTGGCATATTCGCGGGTTCACACGACATGTATCAAATCGGGAATTTGATACATTATTAGAAACATAAGTAAAATGATTTGAATTGTTTGACTCATGCAAAACTGCCTTGCTCATGCATTTGCTATGATATATATATATATATATATCATTCATGTTTAATTTTATGCATGATTTAGAACGGTTATAGGAAAAAGACTAGTTGAAACTTGAACAACCTAGTATTAGGTGGAGGTGAGATGATAGTACATTAGAGAAGCCCTTCTAATAAGGTCAAGTAAGGTAAGGCGTACCCTACTTGGTTTGTTTAGTCTGGTGGAACTAGGCGAAGCTACCGATCCAAAACCTAAGCTAGTTAGACCAAAATTTTTCAAGAAGTAATTTGAAAATAAACTTTCGATAAAAGGCTTTGTCAAGGAAAGGGTTGTTGCTCCAATAAGGTTACGGCCAAAGAAGGCCTCTGTGCCTCGCCAATACTTGGAAGTCAATTATCGAAACTCAAATTCAATTTACTAGTTGATAAATTTGAATCTAATATAATTTTTAATTAAATCTTATATTTAAATTCAAGGATAAATTATTCAAGCATTTCACAATACACCCATAAGACAATCATGCTTGCTTGTACTGAGACATTTAGAATGTGTGTGATGTTAAGGACTAATAAATTGAAAAATACTTTTCAAAAATGTTTTCCAAAATTCTTAGGATATTTTTCTAAAAAATCTATTTTCAAAATAATAATTTAACATAATAATGTTTTTATGGATTTCATGCATGTCTAATTGCTTATATCTAAAGTCCCTTAAGACACTTAGATAGAGTCAGACAGTGTCGGATGCAGGGGGAGTGTTTTTATTCTTTTAAATATTTTTCGAAAACTGTGCTTAAAAATCACTATCATTTCAAAATATTTTTCGAAAATTGTTCTTTAAAAATTACTATCACTTATGTTTTTCAAAAAGACTTATTGTGTTTTCAAAAATTATCTTCTTGAAAATTACCATACTCAAAATGTCATTCAAAATTATTCTTTTGATTTTGATAAACCCTAAAGACATAGAGGAAGTCTACTTTATAATCTACAAGGACTCCTAGGATGCGTCAAATTTAAGGGGAGTCTAAATCAAAAGAAATTATTTCTGACAATTAGTTTTTGAAATTATTAAATAATTCTTGTGGTCTGAACCAAACCCTAAAACCTCAGAGGAAGAGTACTTGTAGTCAACAAGCTTCCAAGGACTGCGTCAAGTTTAGGGGGAGGTCATACTAAAAGAATTATTAAACATTTTAAAATAATATGTTTTCATGCACTGTATTTTTAAATTCTTTTGAAAACATAAGGATTTTTTTTCAAAATACTGTCATCTTTTATTTTATGAAAATATGATAATATCACCTTCAAAAACATATTTTTTGCTTATAAAATTCCTTTTGAAAATAATATTTACTTGAGTTTGGAGAATTTCAAGGCCATTTTGGGAAAGGTCCTTGTAGTTAACAAGGTTTCCAAGTATTGTGTCAGACTGGAGAGGAAACCAAGTCAAGTAAAATATTAAGTTTTCAAATATTTTTCAAAAAATGCATAAAATTTTTCAAAAGTACTTATATTTTTCAAAAAATACATAAAATTTTTCAAAAGTACTTATATTGTTCAAAAAATGTATGATATTTTTCAAAAGTACTTATATTTTTTAAAATAGTTCAATATATTTTTCTAAAGTACTTGCATTTTTCAAAAAGTGCAAAACATTTCTCAAAAGTACTAATATTTCTCTAAAGTGCACAATATTTTCCAAAGTATTAATTTTTTGTGCAAAAATTCCAAAGTACATAATTTATTTTAAGTGGATAATCTTTTATGAGTGCATTTTTTTGAGTTGAAAATTATCTAAGTTCAAATTTTAAAAAAAAACCAAAAAATATATATGTGTTCAAGAGCACGAAATCATTGTAAGTAAAATTTTTTTTTGAAATGCACAAATTTTTCTAGGCATTATTGCACAAGTATGTACAAAATTCTTTCTGAGTAAAGATCTATTTTAAAAAATTATACTAAGTACTTTTAAAGAGAAATTTTTTTTCTAATTATCATTGTTGGTGCAAATTTATTTTGTCATTTTTTTGATGTATGACAAAGGGGGAGAGTAATGCGCTTAAGTTAGAAATTTTAAATTTTTTTCCAAAGGATCAGATCAAAATGTTTTTTTCAAAAGGGGGGAGCATGAACTGAAGTTAGAATTTTTCCTTCTCCCGAAGGATAGAGAGCTGAAGTTAGAATTTTTTCCCAAAGGATAAAAATTTATTTTCAAAACTTAGATCATTTTTTTCATTTGATCCCAAGGTTTATAACTTAGCCCTTTAATCCAATCTAACTTAAAATATTGTCAAACATCAAAAAGGGGGAGATTGTTGGTGCAAGTTGCATCAGTGATGTCCTCCTCTGAGTGTTTCAATGTTTAACAATATGCTTAAGTTAGTGATGCATTGAACAAGGGAAGGGTGAGTCAAGAAAAGAATACTAAAGTGAACCAAAGTCCTAGTTATCCTAGGCACGAAGTCCTGGTTCGAAGAATTGGGCACTAAGTCTTGATCATGGATTGGGCACTAAATCCTGGCCGAGGGCTAGGAACCTAAGACCTGACCGAGGGTTGGGCACGAAGTCCTGGTTCATAGAATTGGGCAATAAGTACTGGCCGAGGGTTGGGCACCGAAGTCCTGGTTCATGGAATTGGGCACTAAGTCCTGGCCGAGGGTTGGACACCGAAGTCCTGGACCTAGGGTTTGGGCACGAAGTCTTGGTCCTAGGGATTGAGCAACTTAGCTGAGCGATGGCTAAGGATAGAAGTAGAGACGGGTTGAGGTTCAGACGTCTCGAAATCTGGGAGTCTCGAAGGCTAAGTAAAAGTCCAACCGGATGGGTCGAGTGGCAACCATCTCCTGAGAGGAGTAGGTGAAAGGCATGTTCCCCGGGATGGGAACTTAGGCGTCGGTTCGACCTAGGGTTTCACAGAAATCCGAAGTCAGAACCAAGTCCTTAAGGTTAAGATTGGATATGTGTTTGCCTTGAATTTTTGTATCTTGTAGGTACCTAAAACTGAAGACAAAGCAGGCAAACAAACACACAACATGGCAGGACCACAGGGTACCAGGTGCCTCCATTAACCAGGGCACCTCAATGAAACAGACGCCTCAGGCACCCTATAGGTCTAGGGCGCCCTTGTTGAAAGCTTTATCAGCTACGGCGAGTTCGGCGCGAAGATAAGCTTTGACCAAGCCTTGTGAGGCGCCTCCTTCATCACAAGCGCCCCAGACAAGACTATAAAAGGGGCTTCGACCCCTCAACTCAACACAATAATTTAAATATCATTCTAAGCTTTCCGAGTGACGACAAAGCGCTAAAGACGAAGCTCTGTGACCAAGGAGGCTCCGGGAGGAAGTGCGTGGCACTTCGGAGTTCCAGATCGGCCGAGTCTTCGACCTTTTATATTTTGGTTTACTTTTACTTTTCATCACTTAATTTTCGTATATTTTGATTGTACAAATGTGCACTATAAGTGTAACACCCCAAATTTGTCAATGTAAAATCATGACAATGTATGAAAATGGTTATAATGAAATGATATAAATTTCATGCAATCACATGCTATGAAATGTCATGAATACATGAAATATTATTATCATGAAATATTAGCATGAAATATTATATTCATGAAATATTATTATCATGAAATATTATCATGAAATAGTATATGCATGAAATATTATTATCATGAAATATTATCATGAAATATTATATTCATGAAATATTATTATCATGAAATATTAGATTCATGAAATATTATTAATATTATGAAATTTCATGATGGGCTTGGCTTAATGGGCTTTGATATGGGTTAGTGCAAACTGTGATAAAAAGAAGAGCTAGAAAGGAGGAAGCAAGGATTGAACCTTGAACCTCCTAGTTGCACTCACCATGTCATAACCAATGAACCAAGCAATATTTCATGTAGAAGGAATAAGGAACATGCTTGTTAAAAGCTAGGGAAGTGAAGAGACATGTCTTTTCATGAGAAAAGTATAAATAAGGGAAGTTGGAATAACTTCCTCTTCTTCTCTTCTTCTTCTTCCTTTTCTCTTCTCCACCGAAACCTCCTTCATCCTCTTCCCTTTTTCCATTTTCGAAAACATCATCCTAGGGTTCTAACCCTAGGGTAATTGCAAGAGGGAGAGTTCAAGTGCCATTGCTCTCTACCAAGACCAAGGAACCTGGAGGAAAATTTGGAAGAAAAGGGATTGTCATATACCCTTCAAGTGTAGGGTACCCTATGGTTTAAGAGAAGGCGAAATTCCAGCGCTAGGATGTAAGTGTCCTCTCGCCTGCAGTGTAATCGTTCTTGTGTGATTTCCATGCTTTGATTGATTTTGAAATGGGTGTTTTCCTTCTTGTAAATTTCGGCCAACACCTTCAAGGGAGGCTTGGTTCCTTCCTTGATGCATGGGAAGACCTTGAGACTTAAGGTATACATGTAGATGGATTTTTCTTCATGGTGTCAAGAACAAAACCTAGGGTTTTTCCTTGTAGAGGGTTTCGGCCACCCCTTGTAAGGGGTCCAGGAGAAGGGTTTTTGATTAAACTTTGATGCATACTAGTAACCCTAGGGACTTTATACTCATATGTGTTGTTTCCCAATTTTTGAGAAGACAAAATTAGGGTTTAGCACCCTATATAACTTTCGGCCAAAGGTAGGAAAGTTAGGGTTCTTGTGTGGCTTGCTATCCTATTATGTTTCCATGATTAGTATTGTAGATAAAATGGTTGTATAAATGTTTGTGTGAAGATGGGATGTCAAAAACCTAGCCTACCCTACCCTACAATGTTTCGGCCACCCCTTGTAATTTAGGGTTAGTGGATGCTAACCCCACTTTGAGGTTTAAACCATGTTTCAATTGTTAACATGAAAAGTACTTGAGGTGTTTGTAAGAATGCTTGAATGAATGCTTGATTGGAAAACCAAACTCCTTTACTTGTGAGTTTCGGCCAACCCTAGTTCTAGGGTTGAGAAGTACCTAATGAGACCATGAAGCATGCTACTACATATGTGATGTGTGTATAAATTATGTGACCTATCTTGTTAGGTATAAAAGCATGCCTCATAGCCCATGGGGCACTCTTATGACATGAACATGATGTGTTTGATAATATGCTTAAAAAAAAAAAGGATACTCTATTGAAACTGGGATCAAGAGCACCCGAATGTGTGGTGTGTCCCTTTGAGAAGTGATTAAGAGTACCTTTAGGCATATACATATATGAGTAATTGCATGATAAATTACTTTACTTTGAAAGTTGTGTACCCGACTCGGAAGGGGGTCGTTAAACAAATCCAATGTGCATGTTAACTGAAGGTCATGGCATTGGTAGGACGGAAGGGTCCTGCTCTAATTAGATTGGTGGCTCGCTACCCCAATTTATTAGGGAACGCGCTTGATGTGGTACTACAACTGGGCCCTGGAAGATATTGTATTTTTAAGTACTTACCTTTATGGAACCTTTTTGAAAAACATTTCTAATTATGTGATAATCTTGTTCGGTAAAGTACTTAGGGATATGTGATGTGATGCTTATGATGCTTTGATGAGATGCTTATGATGCTTATAATCTTGTTCTATCTTGATTACTGAGTACATGATATGATGTATCGTTATGGTTTTGCGAGTAGGCCCGGATTCTTACTAAGCATGTTTTGCTTACTAGTTCATGTTGTTTACTTATGCTGCAGATAGCGGTAAGAAATACTCGAACTAAAGGAAGTGGCAGAGGGAAGGCTAGAGGATGTGTGTGGTGATGGCTCGGGAAAGAACGAAAGATTCTATCTACCTTGTTTTTGTCTAGAATCTAAACTGCTTCCAATGAAAGATTGAAATTGTATTGCTATACTCTGAATGTGTGATGATCATGACTACTCTACTGTGATTAAGTTAGAGATATGGAACCTATGTCATGCTAGATAACACTATCATTAATGTCTAAACTTGGTAGTATGCATGCTAAGTAAAATGCTAGATATTTACTATTTTCTGTTTCTTATGAATGCTTCTTTTGCATGTATCTAAGACTAGATAACTCTTGCTATATTCTTACTTGAGATTCCATGCTATAGTGTGTTAAATGATCTTCCTATTAGGTTGTAAATGCATGTAGATATAAAAGAAATGAAAAACCTTGCTTGGTAAATTAGTCTTCAATAAGCATGCTTACTACATTTCTTTTATTGTAACTGTTTTGTTTGGATATACATGTTTAACATGATATAATGATATGAATGTATGGACCCGTAACCCCGCCTTTAGGGTAGATATAAGGTCGGGCGTTACAATAAGACGGGTTACTCCGCCTCTAGAAAGTCCAAAAAGGAGACCATTAGTGGACGGGTGTTTCCCGTGCTTAGGCCTTGGATGTACTGACCCTAGGGGTTGGGAACCAGGTAAAATCCATGTGCACTCTGAGTTCTATTTTTATTCGTTCTTTCTATTTTCTGCTGTTACTAACTCTGTGACCAGAATGAACAATCAAAAGTTTATGAAGTTTCCGCGAATCTTTTACGGTCGATATTCACCCCCCCCCTCTATTGACGGCACCAGTCCCCACAAGTTTTGCGCGCCGCAATAAGGAAGAAGGAGAAGGAGAGGGCAGCTTGGGTTTTCATCATCTTCCTCCACTTCCATTGCTTCTTCTCTCGTGGTAGGAGTCTCCCTGAGGTCGGAAGCAAGTCCAGTAGGTTAGGGAGGAGCTTGGTCGCCAGCAGCACAAGTTTGGAAGTTTTCTTTCTATATTTGTGGTCGGCGCAAGAAGTAGAGGGAAGAAGAGTAGCTGCGGGTTTGTTGGGGAAGAAGAAGGAGTTCTCTCAGCTCCTTCCTCTTCTTCACCTTCCTAGCCTTCCTCTCGGAGCTACCTTGAAGTTGGCCGGACCATGGAGCTTAAGGTGGCCGGCGGTTTGAGGTGGAGAGGTAGATAGCCAACCGGCGCAAGAAAACCCTAGCTTCCTAGGGTTTGTGTTGGTGATTGGAAGAAGATAGAAGAAAGGCGATTAATTCAAGGCTATTGGTGACTCCGTGTCTTGGTAGCTCATCGCCCACACGACGTCCAGGAGGGGAGGGTCATAAGGTAGAAGACTGCGAGGTAAACGGCGAGGTATACCTCTCCCTAGCTCCTTTTGTTTTCTTGTAATTTCATGCTATGTTTCATATCATTGCATGTTGATTAATTAATTGTCATAGATTAATTATTTGTTAATTAATATGATAATTAATTTATGTCATGGACCTCGATTATAAACATGAAAACCGGCGATCCATTCGTCGTCTTTTCCGCGGTTAATTAATCCGGAAAGTTACAATGCCTTAACTTTTATTTTGGCTAAGTTGTGACTTGGATTAATTGACATGACGACTAGACGGTCGTTTGGGAGACGGGTCTCTATTCGGATTACATTTTTAATCCGTAGACATAGAGAGGTCTCTCATGTTCAACCCCGTGGTTGCTTAGGAAACCGCCAAGCCATACAAGGGTTTACACCCAACAATTGGTATCAGAGCGAGGTTTCTGATTTTGTGTGTTAAGGATTCGGATATTTTTCTGCACATTATCATGTACTTTATTTTTGCTGGATAATTTTTGGATGTGCGTAGGCTAACTCTTTGTTGCAGGCACTAGATTCCAACTATTATGGCATTAATAGGTTATGTATGTGATTGATTGTGTGTGTTGTAAATTAATTAAATCCTCAGGGTGACGAGGCTAAATTAGGTATTTAATTTTTGTAATTAAATATGACACCTGTTTAGCCAAGCTTTTATTTACTTTTGATCAGACTACATGTACACTCCTTTGTGGAGTATAGGATTAATGGATGTAAATAAGTAAGCTAGTCATCTCGGCTCGAGGACTCCTTCATAGTGGCTTATGCATGGAAAGGATGGAGTAGACGAGGTGGCGATACGACTGGAGGCGCATTGGAGACCAAAGGACATAATAGTTGGAAAATTCTAGGATTTTTCATTGTTTATTATATTGGTTTATGTGATTGTCGTGTGTGTATGCATGTGAAAAACCTCAACATAAATAACTAAGTGGGAGAGGGACCCTAAGGGTCCCGCAAACTCCATTACAATCTAATAAGTGATGCGAACAAGCCTGCGCGTCGGCTCTGAGTGCCTTCCTCCACAACGGATAGACTTGTTCTGTGGATCACTGGGTTAGAAAAGATTATAGAAAATTATTAAAGAGCGTGTGTACTTCCCCAACGGAAGACACATAATCGGAAATAATTTTCTTAGTGTTGTGTAATGGTAAACACTTAGATACAAATATTAGTATCCTCCCTAACGGAGTCACTGCTATTATTTGTAGGGCTGAAGAGGACCAACTACTAAATTTACTTGTCAGAAAGTTAGGATGACAAGATAGTAAAATTAATGGGTAAAACCTCCTCCCACAAATGTATAATTCGTATACGTCCACACTAACGTGGCATGCGATATTCTCGGCGTTTTGAGGTGTTGGTTGTTTTTGAAAATTTATTATTTTGAGGAGTCAATTTATTTTCAAAAACTAAAGTGTGTGATTGTTGTGATTCTCAGGAATTTTAAAATGGATCTAGACCCACTTGTTCTAATTGAAAGAGAAAACCAAATAAATGCCCCTGATAATAATATGGGTTGGGAATTAAATCTGGACTTTGTCTCTACTGCCGAGGAACCCAAATGTGATCTTGTTGAGTTCTGTGTCGAAAAACCTAGCGAGATTAATACTGAAGAGGAGTTTGAATATTTTAGGAAATGGTTAGAAGCAGACGAGACGACTGAGTGTCATCAAAATCAGGCTTCTTCTATTACCAGTGATAAAACATCCAAACTCGACGAACTCTTCGGGCAAAGTAATTGAGCCACTAGGCAGGAGGTAATGAAGAACTTGACAACAACTATCTTAGTTGAGGGTATCCCATAAGGGAACATGTTCTCAAAATGATGGCTTGGCTGAAAGAGATTGAAATCCTTGGAGCACAAATCGATGGGGAAACCCAAGTCGATCTCATCCTCCAATCTCTACCACAGAGTTTTGAGAAGTTTCGCCTAAGCTACAATATGGACAAGTGTTCATATTCATGGGCAGAACTTCTAACAGAACTTGAGGCGGCAGAGGCGTTTTCTCTTTCACAGACTTTTATTACTCAAGAGGTTTCTACTTCTAAACCGAAAGGAAAGAAGAAGAAGAAACATGCTGAAGCAAAGAAAGTAAACACTCCTCAATGGTGGAGTCCGCCATGCATTTCTACTTGACACTCCTCCTTACTATGACTCCACCGCTTAAAGTAAACACATACCGCGAGGTAGACTTACTTTTATCCCTATCTGATTGGAAGTCAGAATCCGTGTAACCTATAGGGAGTAATTGATCTGCCTAGTAAACTAGCATATAATCCTTAGTCCTTGTCAGGTACTTCAATATATGCTTTACCGCAGTCCAATGTCTCTGTCCTGGATTACTCTGATATCTGCTAACCATGCCGACGGCAAAGCAGATATCCGGTCTCGTACATAGCATAGCATACATGAGGCTTCTCACAGCCGAAGCATAAGGAACCGCCTTCATCTCCTCTATCTCCTTTGATATTCTTAGGACACATCTCCTAAGATAGAGGTACTCCATGCCGAAAAGGTAGAAAATGTTTCTTGGAGTTTTCCATGCTAAAACGAGCTAGGACAGTGTCTATGTATGAAGCTTGAGATAAGCACAACATCCTTTTCTTGCGATCCCTTATAACCTTGATCCCAAGAATGTGCCCTGCTTCTCCCAAGTCCTTCATATCAAACTGTTTGGACAACCATACCCTTTCGTCTTTATAATACTTTGACATTGTTTCCAATGAGCAAAATATCATCTATGTATAGTACAAGAAATACCACTACGTTTCCATCACATCTCTTATATACACAAGACTCATACGGACTCTAAATAAATCCATATGACTAGATTACCTCATCAAAGTAGATGCTCCAAGATCGTGAAGCTTGCTTCAATCCATAAATGGACCGATTAAGCTTACACACAAGATGCTCTTTGCCCTTCGCAATGAATCCCTCTGGTTGCTTCATATAGATGTTTTCCTTAAGTCTTCCGTTAAGGAAAGCTATCTTGACATTCATCTATCAAACCTCATAATCCATATGAGCGGTAATAGATAAGAGAATCCGGATCGACTTAAGCATGCCTACCGACGAAAAAGTCTCCACATAATCGACACCCTCTTTCTGAGTATACCCTTTCGCAACAAGCCAAGCTTTGAAGGTCTCAACCTTCCCGTCTGATCCTCTCTTTCTCTTCTAGATTCACTTGCATCCAATGGCATTTACACCATTGGGTGTTTCTATAAGCTCTTAGACATGATTAGAATTCATAGATTCTATCTCATAGTTCATCGCCCTTTGCCAAGATACCACATCTTTATCTTAGAGTGCCTCATCATATGTCTAGGGATCAAGTTCATGTTTGCCAGGGACCAAGTCCGACGACTCACCCAAGAACATGAATCTATCAGGTTGACTAACAACCCTCTCACTACGATGAGATACTACTTGTGTATCCTCTGTGACATGCGGTGCAGTCACTTGTGGTATGTCTTCCTGTACTGTTGGTACAGAAGTTGGAACCTCCCCTCTTAATTCCTCAAGAATAATCTTACTCATGGGCTTGTGGTTCATCACATAGTCTTCCTCTAAAAATCTGGCATTCGTGCTAACGATCACCCTCTGATCCTTAGGACTATAAAACAAACCTCCTTTCGTTCCTCTAAGATAGCCTACGAACAAGCATACATCTGTACGAGATTCTAACTTATCAGCATCTCCCTTCAGCACATGTGTTGGACTACCCCAAATCCAAATATGTCTTAGACTAGGATTTCGCCCAGACCACAATTCTGTGGGAGTAGAGGGTACTGATTTAGATGGTACCAAGTTCAAAATATACACTGTCATTTCTAAAGCATATCACCAGAACGAATCTGGCAACTCGGAGTAACTCATCATCGATCTAACCATTTACATAAGAGTCCTATTTTTCGCTCTGCTACACTGTTCTGTTGGGGCATACCGGGTGCAGACAATTGGATTGAATCCCAGCCTCTGATAAGTAATTCTAAACTCTCCCAAGAGGTACTTACCACCACGATCAGACCATAGTGTCTTGATACTTTTACCTTAATGTTTTTCCACATCAGCCTTGAATTCTTTGAACTTATCAAAGCATTCAGACTTACGGCGCATCAAGTAAATGTATCCATACTTTGAATAATCGTCTATAAAAGAGATGAAATATTCAAGGCCACCTTTAGCCTGGATAGCCATAGGACCACACAAATCAGAATGAATCAATTCTAACACATCTTTGGCTCTATACCCCTTGGCCTTGAAAGGTCTCTTGGTAATCTTACCTTCCAAGCAAGATTCACAGGTTGGGAAATCTTCCACCACCAATGAACCCAAAGGTCCATCGGCTATCAACTTTTGAATCCTACTTAGGTTAATATGACCTAGCCTTAGATGCCAAAGATATGTTTGGTTCATCTTCGAAGGTTCTTTTCTGTTATTTTGGTTAGACGATGAGTTATTTACTTCTATTTGCATCGTGAGAGATTTTGGTTTAAGAGTATACAAATTGTCAACCATCGCACCAGAACAGATAATCACTCTATTCCTTTTTATAACACCTCTGTCATTAAAAGAAATAGAATACCCATCCTTTATTATTTTAGAAACTGAAATAAGATTCTTTCTAAAGTTGGTACACAAAGACAATTTCTTAAAACCAATGTTTTATTTCTATCAAAGGATAATTAAACGTCTCCCACTGCAATAGCCGCCACCTCTGTAGCATTGCCCATGTAGACAGTAATCTCGCCCTAAGATAGTCGTCGGGTTTCCTGGAACCCCTGCAATGAATTGCAGTCACGATCAGTGGCTCCCGTATATACACACTAGGTACCGGTAGATAACACCGCTAAACATGTTTCAACAACTAAGGCATAAGATCGCCTAGTAGCCCGATTCTGGTGTCCGAAGAGTTCCCTGAGATTGAGCATCATGTTATAAGCAGTAGCAAAGGCTTGATACCGATGTTGCAATACATTTGACTTGGAAGCCAAAATGTAATACTACATCATCTAATCTGCCTTAATCCACTTCCTATAACTCTCTTTCTCCTCTTCACGAGAATCTTCTCTAGGCTTATGGGACAAACACAAAGAGTACAATTTTGTACTCCTCAGCAATTAATACAATGTACAGTTTCCGTTTCCAATCAATATAATTGGGACGAGTAAGTTTGTCTTTTTTAAAATAAAAACAAGTGGGCTGAAAACCATTTTGAAAAATCCTAGGAATCACAATGATCAAAACTTTAGATTTCAAAAATTATTGATTCCTCAAAGAATAAATTTTAAAATCAACCAACACCTCAAAACATCGAGAATATCGTATGCCACAATAGTGTGGACGTATATGAATTCTACATTTGTCAGAGGAGGTTTTACCCATTAATTTTATTATCTTGTCAACCTAACTTTTTAACAAATAAAATTAATAATTGGTTCCCCTTCGGCCCTACAAATAATAGCAGTGACTCCGATGGGGAGGATACTATTAAATTCATCTAAGTGTTTACCATTACACAATACTAAGGTAATTATCTAGGATTATGTGTCGTCTGATGGGGAAAATCACACGTTCCTAAATAACTTCCTATAATCATGTTTGACCTAGTGATCCGTGAAACAAACTCATCCGATATGGAGGAAGGCACTCAGAGCCAACGCGTAAGTTTGTTCGCATCACATGTCAAATTAGTAATGGAGGACATGGGACACTTGAGTCCCTCTCCCACTTAGAAATTTAGAATTGAGGAATTTTCAAGCACACACAACATGCATATAAACAAAAAGCAGTAAATAAGAAAATCTAATTTTTCAACTATTATGGCTTTTGTTCTCCAATATGCCTCTAGTCTTGTCGCCACCTCGTCTCCTCCTCCAAGCACCATGCGCAAGCCTCATCCATGAAGGAGCTCCGAGCCGAGATAAAAAGCTATATTAATTTACATCCATCAATCCTATACTCCACGAAGGAGTGTACAACAAGTCTAGATCGAAAGTAAATCAAAATTGGCTAACCAATTATAGTATTTAATTACAAATATTAAATACTAAATCCAGCCTCGTCAACCCCGAGGATTCAAATAAAATTACACACATGCACACACAATCACATACACATCATATTAAGCCATAATAGTCTGATCTCGTGCCTGTAACCAAAGAGTTAGTCTACGCACATCCTACTATTATCCGGCATAATAAAATATATGATAAGTGCAAAAAATACTACCGAATCCAAAACACACAAAATCGGAAACCATTGGCTCTGATACCACTTGTTGGATTCCTGGTCGCGCATGGGAAACCTCTTCATGTCCCCAGATTAAAATGTTTCAATCCGAATGGAGAACAATTTCACACATGACCGACTCATCATCGTGCTAACCGAATCGAGCGACCTCTTGAACAAACATATTGTTCTAGCAATCAAACTCGTCCAACTGATTAGCCGCAGAATAGATGATGACTGGATCGCCGATTTTTGTGTTTATCATCGGGGTCCATGACAAATAATTATCAACATGAAATAATGAACACATGAAAATTAAACAAGCAAGATCAAAGGAAAGGAACCAAAAACAAAAAGTTATACCTCTTGTTTACCTCGCGATCTTCTATTGTATGACCCAACCTCTTCTTGTATGTCGAGTGGGAGACGATCTTCCAAGAAACAAAGCTACCAAGACCACCTTTCTTCTCCTTTCTGTTAGTGATATGAGAGAAGTGTCCTAAGGCAATCGCCTTATGATTGTAAACATTTATTTTAATAAATGATAATTCACTATTTGAGTATACATGATTGTATTTGATTGGGATCTTAAACTCATATACTGAATGTCCGCCATACAATTCACAGCATAAGAGAATTTGTGATGAGATCACAACTAGTGATTATCTCTAAATGTGCAAATGTGAATTGTTGGAAATATCCCTAGTCGATGAATTGATAAATACGGACACTATCAATTCTGTTGAGACTAGCATGGGTTATTCTCTATTCAGCTGATTCTCACTGGCTGGTGACATTGGGATGTCCGGAGATAAACATGGATGCTAGTTAAGGGAACTAGTTCATTGGAGTGACTAGCTGTAAAACTTCATATGGGAATCTACATGTAGATATGTCAATGAAGATCTTACTGCGGCTTAAGTGCGATGTTCCTTTGACTTGCGGTGTTCAAGTCATCTTGGTCATGGAGACTTATACTTTGACATCTTAAGCAAGCATCTCCAAGGAGGAGTGGACCTAGGATGATCGGGTATAAGCCGAAGTGCCCGAAGATGTTTGAACAGCCTACAAAGGATTCACCACTCCTTGCGAGGAGATGTATACCCAGGTCTATCGTCGGATTGTTACTCAAAGCCTCTGGCCAGAGCATATCATGTTAAGAGTGCGAGTCTCTTAAATACATGAGAGTAATTAGAAATCCAAAGGACGAGAAAGACACTACTTGGGCTAGGTGTGACGTAGTCAGCCTAGTGGGGACTGACACCATTGACCGTGTCCTGAACCAAGTGGGTATAAGGTGGTGAAGGGAATGGGGCACGATTCATTAGAGCTGCTGAAGGGTTTCAGAATAATTTCTTCTGAGGTCAAACCGTTGATCTTTCGATTAATTGGGGATCATGATGTACTACTAGGTGCCACTCATGATCGTTCTATAATTAATGGGTTAATTATAGACGGCCAACATAAATCGAAAGCCTATTTAGTCACACGCACTACGAGTAATCCAAGGGATTTAAAACGAGTTGAAAATTGGATTTTCCGATCAAGAGAAATAAGTCGAATCTGAGTTAGTCAGAGGCGCAATGGAAGCTAAAAATGGCTAAGTCTTTTGAAGGCTTTTTGGGCAAATTAAATGAGTTTAATTCGCGGCGGTTCGGGTTGGTTTGGCCGGCCAAAGAGGGTGTCAAAACCCCCTTTGGTGGCCGGCCACAATAAGAGGAGAAAACCAATTAATTTTGGTTTAATTAATAAAATAAATCTAGTGCGATTTATTTTATAAATTATGGATAAATAAATTTGTATAGAGAAATTTATATAAATAAAATTTATAGAAATTTATTCTTTTATGGAAGATTAAAATAATCCATGAATTGGTTTATTTTAATTTTATAAAATCAATTATGAATTGATTTTTTCATAATAAGAAAGTTTATAAATTTCTTATAAAATTTATTCCATAATTTAAAGAGAAAAAAAATTAGTTTTATTATAAATTAGTTTATAATAAAGACTCGGTTTAAACGGAATAATTAATAAGAAAATTTATATGATAAATTTCTTATAACTAATTCCGTTAAATCCGTTAATTCGGTTTAGAGGGAGACTTAGCAAAGGAGTTGCTACTATATAAAGGAACCAAAAGCTAGCCCTTATTCCTAATTAAGAGATTAATTATTCTCTCCCTCTCTCTCTTAATCTCTTCTCTCTTCTCTTCTTCCCTCTCTTGCCTAGGGCCGGCGCCCACCCTAGAGGATTAGGGCCGGCGCACAAAGGACTCCTTGGAGGAGGCCGTGAGCTTCAAGAAGAAGAAGGAGAACCCGAATATGAAGAAGAAGAAGCGGATAGCGACTCCTCTTTTCTCGGAATTCGATTCCGTTACTTCGTTGGTTAGTTTCCTATCTTTCCTCTCTTATTCATCTAGTTGTGCCTTCCGAGAATCTAGTAGTTCTCGTCGGCACAAAACTCGTGACTTTGCGAAGTCATCCCGAAGAGAACTCGGCGTGGACGCGAATAGAGGCGGAGCTTCCAAGGGACGCTACGGTTGGATCTCGTCCCTTACTTCGAGTTACGAGAGGTACTTAGTAAATTTGTTTACTTTTCCGCAAAGTTTTATTTTATGATTATGTCAACACAATGTAAGGTTGCATGCTAGATGCGAAGTTAAAATAATTTAGGAAATTATTTTATGCAAACTCTTCCGCTGCACGTAAAAATTTTGAATTTTACGAACTCGTATCCTTGTCGACATGCACCCGGTCCCAACACTTTCTCCTTCCGCTGAAACCCTAGAACCCTTCTTTGAAGCTGCCAGCCAAGAGAGAAGATGAATCATCCCTTTGTTCCTTGACCCAGCCATAAACCGAAGAAGGGAAGGAGGAAAAGAAGAAGAGGATGAAGAAGAGAAAGAAAAGCTTCTTTCCCTTAATCCCAATCCAACCGATCTCTCCTAGATCCCTTCCGCCAGCGCCGGACTTCTTCTTCCAATTGCTTGTGCCGCCGGCCACAAGGAAGGTGTGACTCTTCCATTCCTTGATCTAGCCGCATGCCTAGGAAGAGGAGTGTAGATGAGAGAAAGATGAAGGGAAGAAGAGAGGGAATTCTCTTCTTCTTGGACGCCCACTCCTTCCTTCTTTGGACAGCACCCTTGAACCCTAGGAGAGAGAAAACAACACAAGGCTTGGATCATCCCTAGGTCTTGGTTTCAGGAGGTATATATAGGCTACAATAGGAACCATGAGGTGGAGTTGGGTCTTGGTCACCTAATGGATCAAAGCCCGATCCATTAATGATGATCCATTCCACTAGAGGATCACCATTGATCTACCTCATCAATCCTCATATTTAAATATGGGCTCCACCTATTATGAGTACAAAATCTCCCCGTGTTTAAGATATCGAATGTCCATAAATTAATTAAATTACTGACAATTTAATTAATTAATATCTAACTCCATGAGTAGTACCACTCAACCTTATCATCATGTCGGACCAAATCTACCTGCAGGATTTAACATGATGAGTTTTATGAGCTCCTAAATGGGACATCATCAACCTGACTCACCAGTGTTGGTATCCACCAAGAGGGGATTCCGGGTGTGCATGGGAAACCTCTACATGTCCACGGATTAAAATTTTTAATCTGAATGGAGACCTATTTCCCAAACGATCGTCTCATCCTCGTGCTAACCGATTCGAGCGATCGCTTGAACAACCAAGTTGTTCTAGCGATCAATCTCCTCCAACCGATTAGCCGCAGAATAGACGATGAGTGGATCGACGATTTTTTTGTTTATCATTGGGGTCCAAAATAATTAATTGACATAATTAATCAAACAAGAAAATTATACAATTAATAAAGCACATGAAATAATATGATCAAGGAACCATGAGAGAAGTTATACCTTCCCGTTTACCTCGCGATTTTCTATTGTATGACCCTCACTTCTTGGACGTTGTGTGGGCGACGAACTACCAAGAACGGAAGTCACCATGGCGCACTTCTTCTCTCCCACTTGCGCCGAAACCCTAAACCCTAGGGTTATTGTCGCCGACCACCTTAGAGAGCAAGAAGAAGATGGAGGTGAAGAGATGAAGACCTTCTCCCTCATATGAACCCTAACCGACCTCCTCTTCTTCTTTCTATCACGCGATACCAAGCACACAAGGAAGAAAGGAGCTCCTCTCCTCTTCTTCCACTCACGCGGCGCCGAGCACCACAAGGAAGAAGCTCCCGCCGGCCACCCTTCTTTCTCTTCTTTGTTTCCGCACGCCACAAAGGAGGAGAAGCCTCCTCCTTATCTAGTGATCGCCAGCCACAACAAAGGAAGAGAAGGAGAACGAAAAATAAAGTTTTCCCTTCACCCACCACCGACGTGACCTAGGAGAGAGAAGGGAGAGAGAGGAGGAGAGGAGAGACTTAGGGTTGGATGAATTGGATGTCTTGGTTTCATGACTCCATGGGTATATATAGGGCTACAATAGGTACCATGAGGAGGAGTTGGGTCTTGGCCACCCAATGGATCAAAGCCGATCCATTAATGAAGATTCATTCTACTAGAGGATCACCATTGATCTACCTCATCAACTCCCATATTTAAATATGGGCTCCACCTATTATGAGTACAAAATCTCCCCGCGTTTAAGATATCGAATGTCCATAAATTAATTAAATTACTAACAATTTAATTAATTAATATCTAACTCCATGAGTAGTACCACTCAACCTTATCATCATGTCGGACCAAGTCCACCTGCAGGATTTAACATGGTGAGTTTTATGAGCTCCTAAATGGGACATCATCAACCTGACTCACCAGTGTTGCTTCAACCAACATGGGATTCCGGGTGCGCATGGGAAACCTCTCCATGTCCACGGATTAAAATTTTTAATCTGAATGGAGACCTATTTCCCAAACGACCGTCTCATCGTTGTGCTAACCGGTTCGAGCGATAGATTGAGCAACCAAGTTGTTCTAGCGATAAATCTCGTCCAACCGATTAGCCGTGAATAAACGATGAGTGGATCGACGATTTTTTGTTTATCATTGGGGTCCAAAATAATTAATTGACATAATTAATCAAACAAGAAAATTATACAATTAATAAAGCACATGAAATAATATGATCAAGGAACCATGAGAGAAGTTATACCTTCCCGTTTACCTCGCGATTTTCTATTGTATGACCCTCACTTCTTGGACGTTGTGTGGGCGACGAACTACCAAGAACCGAAGTCACCATGGCGCACTTCTTCTCTCCCACTTGCGCTGAAACCCTAAACCCTAGGGTTATTGCCGTCGGCAACCTTAGGGAGCAAGAAGAAGATGGAGGAGAAGAGATGAAAACCTTCTCCCTCACATGAACCCTAACCGACCTCCTCTTCTTCTTCCTATCACGCGGTACCAAGCACACAAGGAAGAAAGGAGCTCCTCTCCTCTTCTTCCACTCACGCGGCGCCGAGCACCACAAGGAAGAAGCTCCCGCCGGCCACCCTTCTTTCTCTTCTTTGTTTCTGCACACCACAAAGGAGGAGAAGCCTCCTCCTTATCTAGTGATTGCCAGCCACAACAAAGGAAGGAAGAGAAGAAGAGAAGGAGAAGGAAAAACAAAGTTTTCCCCTCACCCACCGCCAGCATGACCTAGGAGAGAGAAGGGAGAGAGAGGAGGAGAGGAGAGACTTAGGGTTGGATGAATTGGATGTCTTGGTTTCATGACTCCATGGGTATATATACGGCTACAATAGGGACCATGAGGAGAAGTTGGGTCTTGGCAACCCAATGGATCAAAGCCCGATCCATTAATGATGATCCATTCCACTAGACGATCACCATTGATCTACCTCATCAACCGTCATATTTAAATATGGGTTCCACCTATTATGAGTACAAAATCTCTCCGTGTTTAAGATATCGAATGTCTATAAATAAATTAAATTACTAACAATTTAATTAATTAATATCTAACTCCATGAGTAGTACCACTCAACCTTATCATCATGTCGGACGAAGTCCACCTGCAGGATTTAACATGATGAGTTTTATGAGCTCCTAAATGGGACATCATCAACCTGACTCACCAGAGTTGGTTTCCACCAAGAGGGGATTCCGGGTGCACATGGGAAACCTCTCCATGTCCACGAATTAAAATTTTTAATCTGAATAGTGACCTATTTCCCAAACGACCGTCTCATCGTCGTGCTAACCGATTCAAGCGATCGATTGAACAAACAAGTTGTTCTAGCGATCAATCTCGTCCAACCGATTAGCCGCGGAATAGACGATGAGTGGATCGCCGGTTTTTGTGTTTATCATCGAGGTCCAAAATAATTAATTGGCATAATTAATCAAACAAGAAAATTATACAATTAATTAAGCACATGAAATAATAAGATCAAGGAACCATGAGAGAAGTTATACCTTCCCGTTTACCTTGCGATCTCCTATTGTATGACCGTCACTTCTTGGACGTCATGTGGGCGACGAACTACCAAGAACCGAAGTCACCAGGGCGCTCTTCTTCTCTCCCACTTGCGCCGAAACCCTAAACCCTAGGGTTATTGCCGCCGGCCACCTTAGGGAGCAAGAAGAAGATGGAGGAGAAGAGATGAAGACCTTCTCCCTCACATGAACCCTAACCGACCTCCTCTTCTTCTTCCTATCACGCGGTACCAAGCACACAAGGAAGAAAGGAGCTCCTCTCCTCTTCTTCCACTCACGCGGCGCCGAGCACCACAAGGAAGAAGCTCCCGCCGGCCACCCTTCTTTCTCTTCTTTGTTTCCGCACGCCACAAAGGAGGAGAAGCCTCCTCCTTATCTAGTGATCGCCAGCCACAACAAAGGAAGGAAGAGAAGAAGAGAAGGAGAAGGAAAAACAAAGTTTTCCCTTCACCCACCGCCGACGTGGCCTCGGAGAGAGAAGGGACAGAGAGGAGGAGAGGAGAGACTTAGGGTTGGATGAATTGGATGTCTTTGTTTCATGACTCCATGAGTATATATAAGGCTACAATAGGGACCATGAGGAGGAGTTGGGTCTTGGCCAGCCAATGGATAAAGGTTCGATCCATTAATGAAGATTCATTCCACTAAAAGATCCTCATTGATCTTCAAATATGGGCTCCGCCTATTTGAGTACAAACATCTCCCCGTGTTTAAGATATCGAATATCCATTAATTAATTAAATTACTGATAATTTAATTAATTAATATCTAACTCCTTGAGTAGTACCACTCAACCTTATCATCATATCGGACCAAGTCCACTTGCAGGATTTGACATGACGAACCATATGAGCTCCTCAAGGGGACATCATCAACCCGACTCATTAGTGTTCAGACCTTTACGTTAAGCTAGAGGAGGGTGAATAGCTTTCTTTCGATTTTTCTTCCTACAATGGTTAGCAAATGCAAGCGGAAATCTCAAATCAAAACTAAACAATGCTAACACATCACATTTACGTGGTTCGGAGATGAAAACTCCTACTCCACGGCTGCCCGTAAGGTGGATGATCCCGATCCATCAGTGGATGATTCCCCGGAACACCTCCAGCTAGACCTCGTCGCTCCTTGTGGGTGGAGAATCCTCACCACAACACTTTAACACGACCTAAGCACTTGTAGGCTACTAACAGGCTTTACCAAGTTTGTTTCACCAAAGAATAGTAGCCAAACACGAGCTCACTTAAATAGAGCTCGATCCTGATTTGACCGTTACTAGACGACTGTGTTGGGACCGGGTGCATGTTGACGCGGACACGTATTGTAATTGTTACATAATTACATGCAGCGGAAACAAATGCATGAAAAATTTCCTAAATTATTCTCACACGTAATAAAAAATTTTTGCTGAAAAGGAAATTAGTCTATGAATTACCTTGCTTAACTTGGAAGAAGGGACGAGATCCAACCGTTAGCGTCCCTTGAAAGCTCCGCATCTATTCGTATCCACGCCGAGTATCGTCGGAATAACTTCGCTAAGCCACGAGTTTTGTGTTCACGAGAACTACTAGATTCTCCGTGAACACGATGAAAATCGAGAGAGTAATCAAATCGAAAAACTCACCACCAAGGTTGGCCGAAGAGGAAGATCGTCGCAAGGAAGAACTTCGTCGCCTTGATGCTTCTCCTTGTGCTCACGGCAAGAAGAAAGAAGGAAGGCTTATAGCCGGCCAAGAGAGAGGGAGAGAAGAAGAGGAGAGAGCCCAAGCAATTCTTGGATCGATCATCTTCCATGGCACCCCTTGGGTCCTTTATATAGGGAGAGGTTTCTTAATTCCCAAGCAAACCTCACCTTGATTATGGAATAATTTCTCAATCAATCCATAATCAAGGCTCTCATGATCAAGCTTCTTCTTCTTGATTATGGAATAATTTCTCAATTAATCCATAATCAAGGCTCTCTTTCTTTTGGCATGATTATATAAAATTTATAAAACAAACCAACCATTGGTTCATTATATAAAATTTTATAAAACAAACCAACCATTGGTTCATTATATAAATTTTATTAAACAAACCAACTCATGGTTCATTTTATAAAAATTTATATAAAATTTATATAACCTTTTATAAAATAATCCAACCATTGGTCTATTTTATAAAACAAACCAAAATAGCCTTATCCTCTTATGGTGGTGGCCGGCCATGACAAGAAGAGAGGAGGCCCCCTCCTTGGCCGGCCCATCTAACCCCAATTGGATCAAATCCCTTAATGAATTAAACTTATTTAATTCACCCATTAAGTCTTTAAAAGACTTAGTCATTCTATGCTTCCGATGCGTCTGAAATAAATTCAGTTTTGACTATTGTTTGGACTTACCAAACATAGTCTATCTCGATTGGAGAATCCAATTCTCAACTCGTTTTAAATCCTTCGAATTACTCGTTATGCGTGTGACCAAATAGGCTTTCAATTTATGTTGGTCGTCCATAATTAACTAATTAATTATAGAACGATCATGAGTGGCACCTAGTAGTACATCATGATCCCCAATTAATTGAAAGATCAACGGTTGACCTCAGAAATGATTCTGAAACCCTTCAGCAGCTATAATGAATCGTGCCCCATTCCCTTCACCATCTTATACCCACTTGGTTCAGGACATGGTCTATGTGTGTCAGTCCCCACTAGGCTGACTACGTCACACCTAGCCCAAGTAACGTTTCCTCGTCCTATGGATTCTAATTACTCTCATGTATTTAAGAGATTCATACTCTGAACATGTCATGCTCTGGCCAGAGGCTTCGAGTAACAATCCGACGATAGGCCTCGGGTATACATCTCCTCGCAAGGAGTGGTGAATCCTTTGTAGGTTGTTCAAACATCTTCAGGCACTTCGGCTTATACCCAATCATCCTGGGTCCACACCTCCATGGAGATGCTTGCTTAAGATGTCAAGTATAAGTCTCCATGACCAAGATGACTTGAACACCGCAACTCAAAGGAACATCGCACTAAAGCTGCAGTAAGAACATCACTGACATATCTATATGTAGACTACCATATGAAGTTTTACAGCCAGTCACTCCAATGAACTAGTTCCCTTAACTAGCATTCATGTTTATCTCCGGACATCTCAATGTCACCAGCTAGTGAGAATCATGTGATTAGAGAATAACCCATACTAGTCTCAACAGAATTGATAGTGTTCGTATTTATCAATTCATCGACTAGAGACAACTTCAATACTTCACAATTGCACATGTTGAGATAATAACTAGTTGTGAATTCATCACAAATTCTCTCATGCTGTGAATTGTATTGCGGACATTCAGTAAATGAGATTAAGATCTTAATCAAATAATCATGTATACTCAAATAGTGAATATTTATTTATTAAAATAAATGATTACAATCATAAGGCGATTGCCTTAGGACACTTCTCTCATATCACTAACAAACTCCCACTTGGCCTAATGTCAATCGCTACGGTACCCAATACCACAGGCTCTAAAATGACCCTCAAACTTACTTTGAGGCAAGGCCTTAGTTAAAGGATCCGCTAAATTCCTTTCAGTGGGAATTTTCTCAATTTGTATATCATTCCTACTTATAATCTCTCTGATCAGATGATAGCGGCGAAGCACATGTTTAGATCGCTGATGAGACCTTGGTTCCTTTGCTTGTGCAATAGCTCCATTGTTGTCGCAGTAAACCGGTATTGCTTCATCAATGGTTCGAACCACACCAAGTTTTGAGACAAACTTCTTGATCCAGACTGCTTCCTTTGCTGCTTCCGAAGCTGCAATATATTCTGCTTCCGTGGTAGAATCCGCTACGGTGTCTTGCTTGGAACTTTTCCAGCTTACTACGTCTCCATTCAAAATAAATACGTATCCGGACTAAGATTTGGAGTCATCCTTATCTGTCTGGAAACTAGCATCTGTATATCCACGTATTATCATATCACCTTCTCCATATATTAGGAACACATCCTTAGTTCTTCTTAAGTACTTGAGGATTGTCTTGACAGCCGCCCAATGATCCATTCCTGGATCAGACTAGTATCTGCTTGTGACGCTTAGAGCATATGATACATCGGGCCTAGTACATAACATAGCATACATGATTGATCCTATCGCGGATGCATAAGGAATCTTATTCATGCAAATCCTCTCGTCTTCTGTGCGCGGACACATAGACTTTGAAAGGTTGATCCCATGCCTGATGGGAAGGTAACCTTTCTTGGATTCCGACATGCTAAACCTTTCTAGCACTCGGTCTATATATGTAGACTGCGAAAGACCAAGCAACCGTTTTGATCTATCTCTATAGATTCTAATCCCAAGGATATAGGTTGCTTCTCCCAGGTCTTTCATGGAGAAAGTTTTGGACAACCAAATTTTAACTGACTGTAAGACTGATATATCGTTTCCTATAAGTAAAATGTCATTGACATATAACACTAGGAATACGACTGCACTCTCACTAACCTTCTTGTATACACAAGGTTCGTCAGGATTTTGTGAGAAATTAAACTCTTTGATTGTCTCATCAAAACGAATGTTCCAGCTCCTGGATGCTTGCTTTAGTCCATATATGGATCGTCGAAGCTTGCATACATTGGTTTTATTAACCGATGTGAAACCTTCAGGTTGTATCATGTATACATCCTCAAGCAGGTTTCCATTAAGGAAAGTTGTTTTCACATCCATTTGCCATATTTCATAATCATAATGAGCTGCTATGGCCAGGAGCATCCGAATGGATTTGAGCATAGTTACTGGCGAATAGGTTTCGTCATAATCAATTCTTTGTTTCTGACGATATCCTTTTGCCACTAATCTAGCCTTAAAGGTAACAACATTACCTTCCATGTCGGTTTTCTTCTTGAAAACCCACCTGCACCCTATGGGCTTAATCCCTTCAGGCGGGTTAACCAAGTCCCATACTTGATTTTCGTACATGGAATCCATTTCCGACTTCATGGCTTCAAGTCATTTATCCCTTTCTGAATTTATCAGAACATCTTCATAACTGATAGGTTCGTCATTGTTAACGAGTAATACGTCGTTCGATTCACTTATGAGAAATCCGTATCTCTCTGGAATATTGCGTGTCCTATCAGACCTACGAAGAAGTGGTGTTGTTTTAGGTTCAACTGATAGCTCATCATTATGAGTTATTGGTTGTGGGTCTAAACTAGGTGTCTCTGTAATGTCTGTTGGAGTTTCTTGAACTTCTTCAAGTTCAATGCTACTCCCACTGTTTTCTTGTAAAAGAAATTCTTTTTCCATAAATACAGCATGCCTTGAAACAAACACCTTTTGTTCCAAGGGATGATAGAATTGGTAACCCTTTGTTTCCTTAGGGTATCCAATAAATAGACATTTATCAGACTTAGCATCCAATTTGTCTGATACAGTCCGCTTTACATAAGCAGGACAACCCCATATTTTAAGGTGAGTTAAATGAGGTTTCTTACTATTCAACGTCTCATATGGAGTAGTAGAGACTACCTTGGTCGGGACTCTGTTTAATAAGTAAACAGCTGTCTTAAGCGCACAGCCCCAAAAGGATTTTAGAAGAGTTGCATGATTCATCATAGATCTAACCATGTCCATCAAGGTTCGGTTACGCCTCTCAGATACACCATTATGTTGTGGTGTATATGGCGGAGTCCATTGAGACAATATCCCATTGTCCCTAAGATAATCTTGAAACTCTTGACTCAAGTATTCATCACCCCGATCGGATCGAAGTATCTTAATACTTTTGCCAAGCTGTTTCTCTACTTCACTTCTGAACTCTTTGAATTTCTCAAAAGCTTCAGATTTGTGTTTCATCAAGAACACATACCCGAATCGTGAGTGATCATCGATAAAGGTAATGAAGTAGCTATAACCACCTTGTGCAAGAGTTGACATTGGTCCACATACATCAGTATGTATTAGACCAAGCAATTCTCCCACTGGTTTACCTTTTCCGGAAAAGGGTAATTTGGTCATCTTGCCTTTTAAGCATGATTCGCATGTATCAAATGAACCGGGTTCAAATGATTCCAGAATTCCACATCGGTGTAATTTGGTCATGCGTTTCTTACTTACATGGCGAAGACGACAATGCCACCTATAGGAGTCTATTTGATTATCTATTCGAGCACGTTTGTTGCTAACTTCGATATTGAAAACGTCACCGGATAAATCTAACGTGTAGATACCATTGTATAAAGTTCCGGTCCCATAAAGAACACCATTTAAAGTTATGTAACAGCAATTGTTACTAAAAGTTAAATGATAACCCTTTTCATTCAAGCATGAAATAGATACAATGTTCTTTATTAACGAAGGAACAAAATAACAATTATCCAATTCTAAGACAAGTCCAGTAGCGAGCTTTAGCAAATATGTTCCGATGGCAACAGCAGCAATCTTTGCTCCATTTCCAACTCGCAAATTCGCTTCTCCCTTGACGAGTCTTCTTCTATTCCTTAGCCCCTGTATGTCATTACATATATGTGAGCTACACCCAGTATCAAGTACCCAGGTGGACGAGGAAATAGAGTGACATTCAATAACGAAGATACCTGAAGAGGATGGGGCATCGGATGCCTTCTTCTTCAAGGACTCAAGATAAACCTTGCAGTTTCTTCGCCAGTGACCCTCCTTGCCGCAGTGATGGCAAGTGTCTTTTGGTGTCTTTTCAATCTTTTTGGCCTTTTTCTTCTTTCCCTTATTCTGTTCTTTGGGCTTCCTCTTAGAGCCTTTCTTTGAGGAACCAACTAACAGTACCATCTTCTGATCCTGCTTTACAGAAGGCTCTACAGTCTTCAGCAGGTTGAGCAACTCAGGAATGGTAGTCTCCAGCTTGTTCATCCGATAGTTCATCACAAATTGTGAGTAACTCTTGGGCAAACAATGCAGAATTAAGTCAACACTTAGTTCGTGATCCATTGCAAATCCGAGTGTGCCTAGTCACTCAATGTACCCCAACATCTTCAACACAAACTGTGAGACAGAAGTGCCTTCCTGCATCTTAGAGGTGAAGAGGAGTCTGGAGACCTCGAATCTTTTGGATCTCGTCTGCTCGTCAAACAGCTCAAAAAGATGGAAGATGATGGTATGAACATCCATATGCTCATGCTGCTTTTGCAGCTCAGGTACCATAGCGGCCAGCATGATGCAACTCGCAAGTTCAGAATCGGCCACATGTCTCTGATATGCCACTAACTGGTCTGGAGTTGCATCTTTAGGAGGATGGTTGGGAAGTTGTTCTTCAAGGACATAAGCAAGTTTTTCTGCCTTGAGGACTATCCTCAGGTTTCGAAGTCAATCCATGAAGTTTGGCCCAGTCAGCTTATTGGTGTCCAAAATGGAACGCAAATTCAGAGAAGACATGATCAAGTGATTATCCTAGAAATACAAATTGAGCTTATGTGAGAAGAATGATAAAGAATGCATCAATATACATTAATTAAATCCTATTTATTTTTCGAATTGAATAACCCTTTTTATCAATTCGGGAGATCATAGGAACATCTCTAAATAGGTTGATATCCAACCATAGATGAGAACAACCATGGCTAGAGTCCATCAAGTTATTCTTAGCTATGAAGGTAGGTAATTATACCGATTACATATTATACATATGTAACTATCACATTATGCTATCAACTAATTGAATGTTTGCATAAATCATTGGGTTGTTAACTCATTAACAAGTATGCAACAAATATACATAGCACCCAACTACACCTCTCTTTACATCGACCTTGGCTGTGGCACAACAAATCGATGCTCCAAGCTTAAGGCTGACCCATTAATCAAGAAATAGTTTTAATATGGTTGGAGCTCATTCAACCATTTAGACAGGCTTGGATGTGTCCAACAACCAAAACTAAGGATTGACCTCTGACTCCAACTATATTAATCATAAACTAATTCCATGGTTTGAACATGTTGAGGTTCAAGCCGGGCATGGATGTGTCATCAACCCAAACGAGAAACAAAACTCCGGTTCTAACCATATTAATGGAAGGTGTTGGCCTTAATATTTTGTAAGGGGTTTTGGGTCGCATCCTTTTCCTTTTAAGCACATTCATGACATATAATTATGTCATGTTCTAACGATTTCCTTAATAAAGTATGTATGTGACATAATTTATCAAGTCTCATTAATTGAATTAGGAACCGGATTTCCAATTCTAATTTCATACTTTATTCAAGGAATTGTTTTGGGAAATAATTTCCTAAATTGTCATAATCAATTTCGGAAATAATATGTTTAAGATTTTGATTTCTCTAAATCAAATCTTATTAAATTAAGAGACAGATTCCCTTAATTCAACCACATATTACTTACATGAAAATCTTATTTAAGGAAATAAACTCTATAGGAAATAATTTTCCTAATTAATTTTGGAGACAACAATATGTAAGAGCATCACCTCATAAATCAAATAAGAAAATTATCGTTTGAGAATCATCTTAAAATTTCCAAGATTTGATCACATATTTTATTTATGGATAATTAATTACAACAAATTATTTACTTTGGGTGGGCAATTCTATATTCGCGCAAAAGGTTTACAAAATATGATACAGAAATATTGCAGTAAATAAATGATTACACTCTTCGTTACCGACGCCCGGTGTAGATTGTACTTTGGAGTAGAGGGTCGTCGTCGACGCTAGAATGTCGAGAACGGAGTTTGCCGTACTAGAGCGCTTGAACGAGGAGCTTGGAGGCGTTGGAAAAAGTGTTGTTGAAGCCTTAGAGGTCGAGCCCCTTTTATAGTGCTCCTGGGGGCGCCTGGGACGTCGGGGGTGCCTGACACGTGCCTTCGGATCCGAAAACCTTTATCCGAAGCTTGGTCAACGCTTATCCCCTACGAATCGGCTCTGGAGCTGACGAGGGCGCCCGGGACGTTGGGGGCGCCCTGGTTGACTTGGTTCGCTGGCTTCGTGGCTGATTTTGCTTCGATCACAGAATTCCATTGACCCAGGGCGCCCGGGACCTTTAGGGCGCCTGGCCCAGTATGCTTTCAAAGTGATTCTTGCTGACTGCTTATTTGGCTTTGACCTTGGGTGCCCGGGACCTCCTGGTCGCCTAGCCCAGCTGCATGCCCCTCTCCTTTGGGGCGTTCTGAGCTGCAAAAACACACTCCTTCGATCCCTGCATTCAAGGTTAGTACCAACAAAAACAAGGCAAGAATATTAGTTAGTTTTTACAGCCGTAGCTGTCTTGGTTCTGACTTCGAATCTCCCAAATGGAACTCTAGGTTGAACTGATGCCTACTGTTCCCTCGACGGGGAACGCGTCCTCACCTACTCCTCTCAGGAGAGTTTACCTTTTGCCAACCAGCTCCTCCGGTTGGACTTTTGCCCAGCAGTCCTTCGCCAGGTGCCTAGCAGACCTTCGCCAGGTCTTCGATACCAAGCAGTCCTTCGCCAGGTGCCTAGCAGCCCTTTGCCAGGTCTTAGACTCCTAGCAGCCCTTCGCCAGGTGCCTAGCAGCCCTTCGCCAAGTCTTAGGGTTTCGATGTCTAGCAGCCCTTCGCTAGGTGCCCAGCAGCCCTTCGCCAGGACTTCTTTCTGCACACTCAGTGAACATATTAGAACAAAATAACATCTTAACTCTTGAACCCTTTTCCATTATCAAAACTCAGGTTCGACTTAGGTGCTGCCTACACCAATAATCTCCCCCTTTTTGATTTATGGCAACCCGGTTCAAAAAGTTAAGTTTAGACAAAAAGCAGGTAAAGTGCTATATTAATTTCCTCCCCCTGGAAGGAATCTCTGTTAGTGATATGAGAGAAGTGTCCTAAGGCAATTGCCTTATGATGTAAACATTTATATTAATAAATGATAATTCACTATTTGAGTATACATGTTTTGTGTATTTGATTGGGATCTTAAACTTATCTACTGAATGTCCGCAATACAACTCACAGCATAAGAGAATTTGTGATGGGATCACAACTAGTGATTATCTCTAATGTGCAATCATGAAGTATTGAAATTATCCCTAGTCGATGAATTGATAAAAACGGACACTATCAATTCTGTTGAGACTAGCATGGGTTATTCTCTAATCAGCTGATTTTCACTGGCTGGTGACATTGGGATGTCCGGAGATAAACATGGATGCTAGTTAAGGGAACTAGTTCATTGGAGTGACTAGCTGTAAAACTTCATATGGTTATCTATAAAGATATGTCAATGAAGTTCTTACTGCAGCTTAAGTGCGATGTTCCTTTGACTTGCGGTGTTCAAGTCATCTTGGTCATGGAGACTTGTACTTTAACATCTTAAGCAAGCATCTCCAAGGAGGTGTGGACCCAGGATGATTGGGCATGAGCCGAAGTGCCCGAAGATGTTTGAACAGCCTACAAAGGATTCACCACTCCTTGCGAGGAGATGTATACCCAGGCCTATCGTCGGATTGTTACTCAAAACCTCTGGCCAGAGTATATCATGTTAAGAGTGCAAGTCTCTTAAATACATGAGAGTAATTAGAAATCCAAAGGACGAGAAAGACATTACTTGGGCTAGGTGTGACGTAGTCAGCCTAGTGGGGACTGACACAAATAGACCGTGTCCTGAACCAAGTGGGTATAAGATGGTAAAGGGAATGGGGCACGATTTAGTAGAGCTGCTGAAGGGTTTCAGAATAATTTCTTCTGAGGTCAAACCGTTGATCTTTCGATTAATTGGGGGTCATGATGTACTACTAGGTGCCACTCATGACCGTTCTATAATTGGTTAATTATAGACGGCCAACATAAATCGAAAGCCTATTTAGTCACACGCACTACGGGTAATCCGAGGGATTTAAAACGAGTTGAAAATTAGATTTTCCGGTCAAGAGAAATAAGTCGAATCTGAGTTAATCAGAGGCGCAATGGAAGCTAAAAATGGCTAAGTCTTTTGAAGGCTTTTTGGGCGAATTAAATGAGTTTAATTCGCGTTGGTTCGGCTCGGTTTGGGTCGGCCAAAGAGGGTGCCAACCCTCCTTGGTTGGCCGGCCATTAAAAGGGAGAAAAACCAATTTAATTGGTTTAAATTAATAAAATGAATCTAGTGCGATTTATTTTATAAATTATGGATAAATAAATTTGTATAAAGAAATTTATATAAATAAATTTGTAGAAATTTATTCTTTTATGGAAGTTAAAATAATCCATGAATTGGTTTATTTTAATTTTATAAAATCAATTATGAATTGATTTTTCCATAATAAGAAAGTTTATAAATTCCTTATAAAATTTATTCCATAATTTAAAGAGAAGAAGAATTTGTTTTATTATAAATTAGTTATAATAAGACTCGGCTTAAACGGAACAATTAATAAGAGAATTTATAAGATAAATTTCTTATAACTAATTCCGTTAATTCCGTTAAGAGGGAGACATAGCAAAGTAGTTGCTACTATATAAAGGAACCAAAGGCAAGCCCTTATTATGCATTACTAATTGAGATTAGTAACTTCCTCTCTCCCTCTCTCTTATTCTCTTCTCCCTCTCCTTTCCCTTAGGGCCGGCGCCCTTCTTGGAGAATTAGGGCTGGCTCCCACCTTCCTTGCTAGGGCCGGCGCACCCTATCAACACCAAGCAAGGTTGCCGTGAGCTTCAAGAAGAAGGAGAAACGAAACAAGAAGAAGAAGAAGCGGATAGCGACTCCTCTCTTCCCGGAATTCGATTCCGTTTTCTTGGTGGTTAGTTTCCCTTTCCTCTCTTGATCTTTCTTGTTGTGCCTATAGAGAATCTAATAGTTCTCGTCGGCACAAAAATCGTGACTTTGCGAAGTCATCCCGAAGAGAACTCGGCGTGGACGCGAATAGAGGCGGAGCTTCCAAGGGACGCTACGGTTGGATCTCGTCCCTTACTTCGAGTTACGAAAGGTACTTAGTAAATTAGTTTACTTTTCCGCAAAGTTTTATTTTATGATTAAGTCAACACATCATAAGGTTGCATGCTAGATACGTGGTTAAAATAATTTAGGAAATTATTTTATGCTAATTCTTCCGCTGCACGTAAAAATTTAAAATTTTATGAACCCATATCCTTGTCAACATGCACCCGGTCCCAACAATCTCCCCCTAGGTTTTTCAATGGTTCGTGGGGTTTGAAAAAATTTCTAAGTCTAAAAGGAAATGGTTTTTCAATACTTAGAGCATTTTCAAAAAAAAAGTTTAAGTTAGAAAATATTTTCCAAAAAAATAGATTAGCACTTTAGAAAGTTTTCAAGGAAATTTTGAAATTAATCCTTAGAAACTTTTCTATTAGAGAAATTTAAACTAAGTACTTAGAGGAATTTCGAAAATAGTTTAAGTCAAGTACTTAGAAGATTTTGAAAATAATTTAAGACAAACAAATGTCAATTGACTTAAGGAATTTTACTTTTTGAAAAAGGAGATAAAGTTTTGAATTTTGAAAAAAAAAATTAAAACCTTTTCTTCTCTCCTTTCTAATCTCTCCCCCTTTGCCATATATCAAAAAAAAACAAAAAAAAAACAATATAGCAAAAAAAGCATGCTTAGCAATAGAATTAAGATGCTGTACTGAACCAATTCAAGGTATAAACTGGACCAAATCAATTTGAATTTTCTCTTTCGGGTCCTGTCTAACCCAATTAGCTACTTGCTAACTGTTATAAACAGTAGCTTTCGCTAGGGTTAGTCAAGTTAAGTGTTCTGATCAAGTTAGATTTTCTATGCTTGACACTTAACTTGATTACTATTGATTGGTATTTAGTGCCCCAATTACTGCAGATGCACAGACTTAAGCATCTTGAATCAAGGCAAAGACCTAAGCATCTCAATCCATTCTAGGTGATCAATCAAAAGTACCATAAGGTGCTTGTGAGATGCTGGCTTCTAGATCTATAGGTGCATGCAGTTCTAGGGTTAGGACCTAGGCTAAGTCCATTTTGCGAAAAAAACGTCCTAGTTTTGAAAGGGGTAATTTTTTTAAAAAAAAAACTAAGTCGAAAAATTATTTTAAAAAATTGCACAAAGAAAATGATTTTTCAAATTAAGTAGGAACTGATAAGTAATAAAACAGTTTTACCAAAACACAGAAGTAGAGCAAATCTATTCTACCAAGCATAACCCTAACTGCCTTCTTAGTGAGCTGAACTCAGACTCAGGTAGAGGTTTGGTGAATATGTCAGCTAAGTTAGATTTAGAGTCTACATGCTTAAGGACTATCTCACCCCTGGCTACATGATCTCTTACGAAGTGGTGTTTAACTTCTATGTATTTAGTTCTCGAATGTTGGATTGGATTCTTAGTTAAATTAATTAAGCTTATATTGTCAATGTAGACTTGAGTTTGAGTGTAGTTGAGCTGGAAGTCTTTAAGAGTGTGCATCATCCATAAGAGTTGTGCTACACATTCTCCCAAAGCAACATACTCAGCTTCAGTTGTGGATAGAGCTACACAGTGTTGCTTACTAGACTATTTCCTAAAAGTTGGCAACTTCCACTTGTACTCTTTCTATCTAGTTTACAACCAGCATAGTCAGAATCCGAGTATCCTGACAAGTCAAAAGTTGAGGTCCTAGGATACCAAATCCCTACATTTAGGGTGCCCTTAATATATCTTAGTATTCTTTTTAGGGCTGCTAAGTGTGTTTCCTTAGCACAGGTTTGGTATCTAGCACACATTCCTACAGCAAAAAGGATATTAGGTCTGCTGGCTGTGAGGTACAGTAGACTTCTAATCATACTCCTATATAATTTGAGGTCTACAGATTTACCATCAGGGTCACTATCTATTTTTATATTTGTGGCCATGGGGGTACTTATGCTTTTGGAGTTGTCCATTTTGAATTTCTTTATCAACTCCTTAGCATATTTAGATTGATGGACATAGTTTCCATCCCTAGTTTGCTTAATTTGTAACCCTAGAAAGAAGTTGAGCTCACCAACTAAGCTCATTTTGAATTCATTTTCCATTATTTTAACAAATTCTTTTAAGAAATTTGAGTTGGTGGATCCAAAGATTATATCGTCGACGTAGATTTGTACAATAAAGATGTCTTTTTCTAAGGTCTTAATAAATAGGGTTGAGTCAATTTGTCCCTGGTTAAATTCCTTAGAAATGAGGTAGGTTGATAGACGTTCATATCATGCCCTAGGTGCTTGTTTTAGTCCATAAAGTGCTTTAGTGAGTTTGTAAACATGGTCAGGTCTTTCTAAGTCCTCAAAACCGGGGGGTTGTCCTACATAGACTTCTTCCTTAATAAATCCATTTAGAAAAGCTGACTTTACATCCATTTGGTAGAGTTAAAATCCTTTATGGGATGCAAAGGCTAACAACATCCTGATGGACTCAAGTCTAGCTACTGGGGCATAGGTTTCGTCATAGTCTAACCCTTCGACTTGACTGAATCCTTTGGCTACTAAGCGGGCTTTATTTCTCACTATTTCTCCTTGATCATTTAGCTTATTCCTAAAAACCCACTTAGTATCAATAATGGATTTGCCCTCAGGTTTAGGTACTAGTTCCCAGACTTGGTTCCTCTCAAACTGGGATAATTCTTCCTGCATCGCTATGATCCAATTAGGATCAGGTAAGGCTTCTTCTATAGTCTTAGGTTCAATTTTTGAAATCAGTGCAATCTGACTAAGGTTTCTATAGGAGGACCTAGTTCTGACTCCTAAGGTTGGATCACCCACAATTTGATCAGTTGGGTGACTGAGTCTGGGTTTCCTAGTTTTTCTAGAACTTGGTTCAGCCTCAGGTCCAGCCAGTCGATTTGGTTTAGTATTTGGTTCAATTACTTGGGTTGGTTCAATTATTGGTTCAATTGACTCAATAGTTGGTTCAATAGTTAGTTCATTTAGGGGTTCAATTAATGGTTCAACAGTTTGTTCATTATCTTCGTGATCAGTATTTGATGAATTTAGATCTGGATTATCAGATTTTGAATTAATTTCTTCATTAAATATTAGATTGGTTGTTTCCTCAATTTTGTTAGTTTGTTTGTTGTAAACTCTATATGCTCTACTTGTTGTTGAATATCCTAAGAAGACCCCTAGGGTTGACTTGGACTGGAATTTACCTAGATAGTCTTTGGTGTTTAGGATATGGACTTTACACCCAAAGACCCTTAGGTAATGTAGGTTTGGAAGTCTATGGTAGTATAATTCATAGGGTGTTTTGTTATGTCTGTTAGTGATATGAGAGAAGTGTCCTAAGGCAATCGCCTTATGATTGTAAACATTTATTTTAATAAATGAAAATTCACTATTTGAGTATACATGTTTGTGTATTTGATTGGGATCTTAAACTCATCTACTGAATGCCCGCAATACAATTCATAGCATAAGAGAATTTGTGATGAGATCACAACTAGTGATTATCTCTACATGTGCAATTGTGAAGTATTGAAAATATCCCTAGTCGATGAATTGATAAAAACGGACACTATCAATTCTGTTGAGACTAGCATGGGTTATTCTCTAATCAGCTGATTCTCACTGGCTGGTGACATTGGGATGTCCGGAGATAAACATGGATGCTAGTTAAGGGAACTAGTTCATTGGAGTGACTAGCTGTAAAACTTCATATGGTAATCTATATAGATATGTCAGTGAAGTTCTTACTGCAGCTTAAGTGCGATGTTCCTTTGACTTGCGGTGTTCAAGTCATCTTGGTCATGGAGACTTATACTTTAACATCTTAAGCAAGCATCTCCAAGGAGGTGTGGACCCAGGATGATTGGGTATAAGCCGAAGTGCCCGAAGATGTTTGAACAGCCTACAAAGGATTCACCACTCCTTGCGAGGAGATGTATACCCAGGCCTATCGTCGGATTGTTACTCAAAGCCTCTGGCCAGAGCATGTCATGTTTAGAGTATGAGTCTCTTAAATACATGAGAGTAATTAGAAATCCAAAGGACGAGAAAGACACTACTTGGGCTAGGTGTGACGTAGTCAGCCTAGTGGGGACTGACACACACAGACCATGTCCTGAACCAAGTGGGTATAAGATGGTGAAGGGAATGGGGCACGATTCATTAGAGCTGCTGAAGGGTTTCAGAATTACTTCTGAGGTCAACCGTTGATCTTTCGATTAATTGGGGGTCATGATGTACTACTAGGTGCCACTCATGATCGTTCTATAATTAGTTGATTATAGACGGCCAACATAAATCGAAAGCCTATTTAGTCACACGCACTACGAGTAATCCGAGGGATTTAAAACGAGTTGAAAATTGGATTTTCCGATCAAGAGAAATAAGTCGAATCTGAGTTAATCAGAGGCGTAACGGAAGCTAAAAATGGCTAAGTCTTTTGAAGGCTTATTGGGCGAATTAAATGAGTTTAATTCGCGATCGGTTCGGCTCGGTTTGGCCGGCCAAAGAGGATGCCAACCCCCTTTGGTTTGGCCGGCCACATCATTGGGGAGAAACCAATTTAATTGGTTTAATTAATTAAATAAATCTAGCGCGATTTGTTTTATAAATTATGGATAAATAAATTTGTATAAAGAAATTTATATAAAGAAATTTATAGAAATTTATTCTTTTTTATGGAAATTAAAATGATCCATGGAATGGTTTATTTTAATTTTATAAAATCAATTATGAATTGATTTTTCCATAATAAGAAAATTTATAAATTTCTTGTAAAATTTATTCCATAATAAAAGGAGAGATGTATTTGTTTTATTATAAAATTAGTTATAATAAAACTTTGTTTAAACGGAATAATTCATAAAGAAAATTTATAGGATAAATTTCTTATGAAAAATTCTGTTAAAGGGGAGACTTGTCAAGGGAGAGGCTACTATATAAAGGAACCAAGGCTAGGCTTGATTTCCTTAATAGATTGATCAAGAGATTAACTCTCTCCCTCTCACTCTCTAACTCTTTCTCTCTCTCTCTAGGGCCGGCGCCCTTTCTCTCTCTAGGGCCGGCTCTCTCTCCTCCCCTAGGGCCGGCGCAAGCACCTAGGGTGCCCGAGAGTTTCCTCCACCAAGTTCGTGCCGAAGAAGAAGAAGAAGCGGATCGCGACTCCTTCCTTCCTTTCCGGAATTTTGATTCCGTTACTTGGTGGTTAGTTTCCTTTCTTCTCTCTTGATATTCTAGTTGTGTCTTTGGAGAATCTAGTAGTTCTCGTCGACACAAAACTCGTGGCTTTGCGAAGTCATCCCGAAGAGAACTCGGCGTGGACGCGAATAGAGGCGGAGCTTCCAAGGGACGCTACGGTTGGATCTCGTCCCTTTCTTCGAGTTACGCGAGGTACAAAGTAAATTAGTTTACTTTTCCGCAAAGTTTTAATTTATGATCATATCCACACATCATAAGGTTGCATGCTAGATACGTGGTTAAAATAATTTGAGAAATTATTTTATGCCAATTCTTCCGCTGCACGTAAAAATTTAAAATTTTACGAACCCGTATCCTTGTCAACATACACCCGGTCCCAACAGTGGTATCAGAGCCGGTTAGTGTTCGACATAATCATATAATTGTTTTGCGGAAAACTTTGTCATAATCTCAATTTTGGAAAAATTTTCAATTATGGAAATTTTCCAATTATTATAAGTTTTAGATTTAGGAATTTCAAAGTTTGGAAATCCTCATGAAATTTCGCAAACGTTTGAAATATCCTAGTTTCTGAAATTTTATGATAATTGTGAAAACTTCCCATCTTTGGAAACTTACCAATTTTGGAAATTTTCTATTTTAGAAATTTTCCAATTTTGGAAATATATAAGTTTTCTTTGTACCAGAAACTTACAATTATTCTGAAAACCTATTATGAAATCTCGCAATTTTGGGCACTTTCTTTCAAGAAAGTCTAGACAAATTTATGGACAATTAATTGACAATTAAATTTGAATTGGTTTTTAAATTGACAACAAAATTCTTTATTTTGGATTGAGCCTCGGGGAGCCGTCCAATTTAAAGTTAGTTGTTGTAATTTAATTTCCCAATTTTAAATGAAATTGTCATGTTTAATTTGGTTACGCTTCCGAAGCGGACCAAATTGGATTTACGACAAATTACTTTTCTTTGGGTATCTGAGCCTCGAGGAGCCACCCTTAGAAAACGATTTGTTGTAATTAATTAAATCCATGAATAAAATATGATTTAAGAGGTGATGCTCTTACATATTGTTGTCTCCAAAACTAATTAGGAAAATGGTTTCCTATAGAGTTTCTTAAATGAGATTTTCATGAAAATAATATGTGGTTGAATTAAGGGAATCTATCTCTTAATTTAATAAGATTTGATTTAGAGAAATCAAAGTCTTAAACATATTATTTCCGAAATTGATTATGACAATTTAGGAAATTGTTTCCCAAAACAATTCCTTTAATAAAATATGAAATTAGAATTAGGAAATCCGGTTCCTAATTCAATTCATGGGACTTGATAAATTAAGTCACATACATACTTTATTAAGGAAATCGTTAGTCATGACATAATTATATGTCATGAATGTGCTTAGAAAAGAAAGGATGAGACCCAAAACCCCTTACAAAATATTAAGGCCAACACCTTCCATTAATATGGTTAGAATCGGAGTTTTGTTTCTTGTTTGGGTTGATGGACACATCCATGCCCAGCTTGAACCTCAACATGTTCAAACCATGGAATTAGTTTATGATTAATACAGTTGGAGTCAGAGGTCAATCCTTAGTTATGGTTGTTGGACACATCCAAGCCTGACTAAACAGTTGAATGAGCTCCAACCATATTAAAACTATTTCTTGATTAATGGGTCAGCCTTAAGCTTGGAGCATCGATTTGTTGTGCCACAGCCAAGGTCGATGCAAAGAGAGGTGCAGTTGGGTGCTATGTATAATGTCGCATACTTGTTAATGAGTTAACAACCCAATGATTTATGCAAACATTCAATTAGTTGATAGCATAAAGTGATAGTTACATATATGTGATATGTAATCGGTATAATTACCTACCTTCATAGCTAAGAATAACTTGATGGCCACAGCCATGGTTGTTCTTATCTATGGTTGGATATCAACCTATTTGGAGATGTTCCTACAATCTCCCGAATTGATAAAAAGGGTTATTCAATTTGAAAAATAAATAGGATTTTTTAATTAATGTATATTGATACATTCTTTATCATTCTTCTCACATAAGCTCAATTTGTATTTCTAGGTTAATCACTCGATCATGTCTTCTCTAAACTTGCGTTCCATTTTGGACACCAATAAACTGACTGGGCCGAACTTCATGGACTGGCTTCGAAACCTGAGGATAGTCCTCAAGGCAGAGAAGCTTGCATATGTCCTTGAAGATCAACTTCCCAACCATCCTCCAGAAGGTGCAACTCCAGACCAGCTAATGGCCTATCAGAAACATGTGACCGATTCTGAACTTGCGAGTTGCATCATGCTAGCCTCTATGATACCTGAGCTGCAAAAGCAGCATGAGCATATGGATGCTTATACCATCATCTTCCATCTTCATGAGTTGTTTGAAGAGCAGGCGAGATCCGAAAGGTTCGAAGTCTCCAGACTCCTCTTCACCACTAAGATGCAGGAAGGCACTTCTGCCTCGCAGTTTGTGTTAAAGATGTTGGGGTACATTGAGCGACTGAGCACACTCGGTTTTGCAATGGATCATGAACTAAGTATTGACTTAATTCTGAGTTGTTTGCCCAAAAGTTATTCACAATTTGTGATGAACTATCGGATGAACAAACTAGAGACTACCATTCCTGAGTTGCTCAACCTGCTGAAGACTGTGGAGCCTTCTGTAAAGCCGGATCAAAAGACGGTACTGTTAGTTGGTTCCTCGAAGAAAGGTTCTAAGAGGAAGGCCAAAGAACAGAATAAAGGGAAGAAGAAAAAGGCCAAAAAGACTGAAAAGAAACCAAAAGGAACTTGCCATCATTGTGGCAAGGAGGGTCACTGACGAAGAAACTGCAAGATTTATCTTGAGTCCTTGAAGAATAAGGCATCCGATGCCCCATCCTCTTCAGGTATCTTCGTTATTGAATGTCACTCTATTTCCTCAAATACCTGGGTACTTGATACTGGGTGTAGCTCACATATATGTAATGACATACAGGGGCTAAGGAATAGAAGAAGACTCGTCAAAGGAGAAGCGAATTTACGAGTTGGAAATGGAGCAAAGATTGCTGTTGTTGCCATCGGAACATATTTGCTAAAGCTCCCCACTGGACGTGTCTTAGAATTGGATAATTGTTATTTTGTTCCTTCGTTAATAAAGAACATTGTATCTATTTCATGTTTGAATGAAAAGGGTTATCATTTAACTTTTAGTAACAATTGTTGTTACATAACTTTAAATGGCGTTCTTTATGGGAATGGAACTTTGTGCAATGGTATCTACACGTTAGATTTATCCAATGACGTTTTCAATATTGAAGTTAGCAACAAACGTGCTCGAATTGATAATCGAATAGACTCCTACATTTGGCATTGCCGTCTTGGCCATGTAAGTAAGAAACGCAGGACCGAATTACACCGATGTGGAATTCTGGAATCATTTGATCCCGGTTCATTTGATACAAGCGAATCATGCTTAAAAGGCAAGATGACCAAATTACCCTTTCCTGGAAAAGGTAATCCAGTGGGAGAATTGTTTGGTCTAATACATACTGATGTATGTGGACCAATGTCAACTCTTGCACAAGGAGGCTATAGCTACTTCATCACCTTTATCGATGATCACTCACGATTCGGGTATGTGTTCTTGATGAAACACAAATCTGAAGCTTTTGAGAAATTCAAAGAGTTCAGAAATGAAGTAGAGAAACAGCTTGGCAAAAGTATTAAGATACTTCGATCCGATCGAGGTGGTGAATACTTAAGTCAAGAGTTTCAAGATTATCTTAGGGACAATGGGATATTGTCCCAATGGACTCCGCCATATACACCACAGCATAATAGTGTATCTGAGAGGCGCAACCGAACCTTAATGGACATGGTTAGGTCGATGATGAATCATGCAACTCTTCCAAAATCCTTTTGGGGCTATGCACTTAAGACAGCTGTTTACTTGCTAAACAGAGTCCCGACCAAGGTAGTCTCTACTACTCCATATGAGACATGGAATAGTAAGAAACCTCACTTAACTCACCTTAAGATATGGGGTTGTCCTGCTTATGTGAAGCGGACTGTATCAGACAAATTGGATGCTAAGTCTGATAAATGTCTATTTATTGGATACCCTAAGGAAACGAAGGGTTACCAATTCTATTATCCCTTGGAACAAAAGGTGTTTGTTTCAAGGTATGCTGTATTTCTGGAAAAAGAATTTCTTTTACAAGAAAACAGTGGGAGTGGCATTGAACTTGATGAAGTTCAAGAAACTCCAATAGACATTACAGAGACACCTAGTCTAGACCCACAACCAATAACTCATAATGATGAGCTATCAGTTGAACCTAAAACGACACCACCTCTTCGTAGATCTGATAGGACACGCAATATTCCAGAGAGATACGGATTTCTCATAAGCGAATCGAATGACGTGTTACTCATAAGCGATGACGAACCTATCAGTTATGAAGATGTTCTGAAATGTTCAGAAAGGGACAAATGGCTTAAAGCCATGAAGTCGGAAATGGATTCCATGTACGAAAATCAAGTATGGGACTTGGTTAACCCACCTGAAGGGATTAAACCCATAGGGTGCAAGTGGGTTTTCAAGAAGAAAACCGACATGGAAGGTAATGTTGTTACCTTTAAGGCTAGATTAGTGGCAAAAGGATATCGTCAGAAACAAGGAATTGATTATGACGAAACCTATTCGCCAGTAGCTATGCTTAAATCCATTCGGATGCTCCTAGCCATAGCAGCTCATTATGATTATGAGATATGGCAAATGGATGTGAAAACAGCTTTCCTTAATGGAAACCTGCTTGAGGATGTATACATGATACAACCTGAAGGTTTCACATCGGTTGATAAAACCAAAGTATGCAAGCTTCGACGATCCATATATGGACTGAAGCAAGCATCTAGGAGCTGGAACATCCGTTTTGATGAGACAATCAAAGAGTTTGATTTCTCACAAAATCCTGACGAACCTTGTGTGTACAAGAAGGTTAGTGGGAGTGCAGTCGTATTCCTAGTATTATATGTCGATGACATATTACTTATAGGAAACGATATATCAGTTTTACAGACAGTTAAAATTTGGTTGTCCAAAACTTTCTCCATGAAAGACCTGGGAGAAGCAACCTATATCCTTGGGATTAGAATCTATAGAGATAGATCAAAACGGTTGCTTGGTCTTTCGCAGTCTACGTATATAGACCGAGTGCTAAAAAGGTTTAGCATGTCGGAATCCAAGAAAGGTTACCTTCCCATCAGGCATGGGATCAACCTTTCAAAGTCTATGTGTCCGCTCACAGAAGACGAGAGGATTTGCATGAATAAGATTCCTTATGCATACGCGATAGGATCTATCATGTATGCTATGTTATGTACTAGGCCCGATGTATCGTATGCTTTGAGCGTCACAAGCAGATACCAGTCGGATCCAGGAATGGATCATTGGGCGGCTGTCAAAACAGTCCTTAAGTACTTAAGAAGAACTAAGGATGTGTTCCTAACATATGGAGAAGGAGATATGGTAATACGTGGGTATGCAGATGCCAGTTTCCAGACAGATAAGGATGACTCCAAATCTCAGTCTTGATACATATTTACTTTGAATGGAGGCGCAATAAGTTGGAAGAGTTCCAAACAAGTCACCGTAGCGAATTCTACCACGGAAGCAGTCTGGATCAAGAAGTTTGTCTCAAAACTTGGTGAGGTTCCAACCATTGATGAAGCAATACCGGTTTATTGCGACAACAATGGAGCTATTGCACAAGCAAAGGAACCAAGGTCTCATCAGCGATCCAAACACGTGCTTCGCCGCTATCATCTGATCAAAGAGATTATAAGTAGGAATGATATACAAATTGAGAAAATTCCCACTGAAAGGAATTTAGCGGATCCTTTAACTAAGGCCTTGCCTCAGAGCAAGTTTGAGGGTCATGTTAGAGCCTGTGGTATTGGATACCGTAGCGATTGGCATTAGGCCAAGTGGGAGTTTGTTAGTGATATGAGAGAAGTGTCCTAAGGCAATCGCCTTATGATTGTAAACATTTATTTTAATAAATGAAAATTCACTATTTGAGTATACATGTTTGTGTATTTGATTGGGATCTTAAACTCATCTACTGAATGTCCGCAATACAATTCACAGCATAAGAGAATTTGTGATGAGATCACAACTAGTGATTATCTCTACATGTGCAATTGTGAAGTATTGAAAATATCCCTAGTCGATGAATTGATAAAAACGGACACTATCAATTCTGTTGAGACTAGCATGGGTTATTCTCTAATCAGCTGATTCTCACTGGCTGGTGACATTGGGATGTCCGGAGATAAACATGGATGCTAGTTAAGGGAACTAGTTCATTGGAGTGACTAGCTGTAAAACTTCATATGGTAATCTATATAGATATGTCAGTGAAGTTCTTACTGCAGCTTAAGTGCGATGTTCCTTTGACTTGCGGTGTTCAAGTCATCTTGGTCATGGAGACTTATACTTTAACATCTTAAGCAAGCATCTCCAAGGAGGTGTGGACCCAGGATGATTGGGTATAAGCCGAAGTGCCCGAAGATGTTTGAACAGCCTACAAAGGATTCACCACTCCTTGCGAGGAGATGTATACCCAGGCCTATCGTCGGATTGTTACTCAAAGCCTCTGGCCAGAGCATGTCATGTTTAGAGTATGAGTCTCTTAAATACATGAGAGTAATTAGAAATCCAAAGGACGAGAAAGACACTACTTGGGCTAGGTGTGACGTAGTCAGCCTAGTGGGGACTGACACACACAGACCATGTCCTGAACCAAGTGGGTATAAGATGGTGAAGGGAATGGGGCACGATTCATTAGAGCTGCTGAAGGGTTTCAGAATTACTTCTGAGGTCAACCGTTGATCTTTCGATTAATTGGGGGTCATGATGTACTACTAGGTGCCACTCATGATCGTTCTATAATTAGTTGATTATAGACGGCCAACATAAATCGAAAGCCTATTTAGTCACACGCACTACGAGTAATCCGAGGGATTTAAAACGAGTTGAAAATTGGATTTTCCGATCAAGAGAAATAAGTCGAATCTGAGTTAATCAGAGGCGCAACGGAAGCTAAAAATGGCTAAGTCTTTTGAAGGCTTATTGGGCGAATTAAATGAGTTTAATTCGCGATCGGTTCGGCTCGGTTTGGCCGGCCAAAGAGGGTGCCAACCCCTTTGGTTTGGCCGGCCACATCATTGGGGAGAAACCAATTTATTGGTTTAATTAATAAAATAAATCTAGCGCGATTTGTTTTATAAATTATGGATAAATAAATTTGTATAAAGAAATTTATATAAAGAAATTTATAGAAATTTATTCTTTTTTATGGAAATTAAAATGATCCATGGAATGGTTTATTTTAATTTTATAAAATCAATTATGAATTGATTTTTCCATAATAAGAAAATTTATAAATTTCTTGTAAAATTTATTCCATAATAAAAGGAGAGATGTATTTGTTTTATTATAAAATTAGTTATAATAAAACTTGGTTTAAACGGAATAATTCATAAAGAAAATTTATAGGATAAATTTCTTATGAAAAATTCCGTTAAAGGGAGACTTGGCAAGGGAGAGGCTACTATATAAAGGAACCAAGGCTAGGCTTGATTTCCTTAATAGATTGATCAAGAGATTAACTCTCTCCCTCTCTCTCTCTAACTCTCTCTCTCTCTAGGGCCGGCGCCCTTTCTCTCTCTAGGGCCGGCTCTCTCTCCTCCCCTAGGGCCGGCGCAAGCACCTAGGGTGCCCGTGAGTTTCCTCCACCAAGTTCGTGCCGAAGAAGAAGAAGAAGCGGATCGCGACTCCTTCCTTCCTTTCCGGAATTTTGATTCCGTTACTTGGTGGTTAGTTTCCTTTCTTCTCTCTTGATATTCTAGTTGTGTCTTTGGAGAATCTAGTAGTTCTCGTCGACACAAAACTCGTGGCTTTGCGAAGTCATCCCGAAGAGAACTCGGCGTGGACGCGAATAGAGGCGGAGCTTCCAAGGGACGCTACGGTTGGATCTCGTCCCTTTCTTCGAGTTACGCGAGGTACAAAGTAAATTAGTTTACTTTTCCGCAAAGTTTTAATTTATGATCATGTCCACACATCATAAGGTTGCATGCTAGATACGTGGTTAAAATAATTTGAGAAATTATTTTATGCCAATTCTTCCGCTGCACGTAAAAATTTAAAATTTTACGAACCCGTATCCTTGTCAACATGCACCCGGTCCCAACAATGTCGTTTGTTAATTAGGACCCTATTTTGGATGTAACAAGCCGTACTAATTGCTTCTGCCCAAAATTGGTTAGCTAGGGTGAATTCATTGAGCATAGCCCTAGCGGCTTCCTTTAGGGTTCTATTTTTCCGTTCAACTATCCCATTTTGCTGGGGGGTTCTAGGGCACGAAAATTCGTGTATATACCTGTTTATCTTTCAGAACTCCTCGAATCATTGATTTTCAAACTCTCCCCCATGATCACTCCTAAGTCTTTTCATTTTGGTATCGTTTTGAGTTTCAATTAACTTACAAAAATCACTAAATAGGTTTAGGGTTTCATCTTTGGTCTTTAGGAACCTAACCCAGGTAAACCTAGAGTAATCATCAATAATTACTAAGCAGTACCGATTTCCGCTTAGTGACTTGGCTCCATGTGAATCAAATAGGTCAAGGTGCAGGAGCTCAAGTGTGGTTTGAGTTAGATCTGATTGAATTAGTTTGTTATTAGACCTGGTTTGTTTACCTTGATTGCATGATTCACATATTAAGTTTTCACGATTCTTGATTTTAGGTATTCCTTTAATTAAGCCAAGTTGAGTGATTTTTGAAATTAATCTTAGATTAGTGTGACCTAATCTCCTATGTCAGAGGTTTGATTCTTCTAACTGAGTTAACATGCATTTAAGTACTAAGGGTAGGTTTATAGTGTAAACATTATTTTTCCTAGAGCCCTTAAGTATGATTTATGAGTCTTGCAAGTTTCTAATCAGGCAGTTAGAGTTGGTAAAGGTAACTACATAGCTAGTATCACACAATTGACTTATGTTAAGCAAGTTAAATTTGAAATCTTCAACCAACAATACCTTTTTAATAACGAAATCAGATTTGAGTTCAATGTTACCTGACCCAATGACTTTGACTGTAGCATTGTTGCCAAATGCTACTGAGCCTAGGTTCTTGAACTTGAGTTTGGTGAATTTCAATTTATCCCCAGTCATGTGTTTGGAGCAACCGCTATCCAACATCCATTGGTCCAAATCTTTATGTTCCTACACATAAAGAGTTTTGTTGACTTGGATCCAATTAGAATTAAGGATAGCTTAAATTGATTTTCACAACCTAGTCTGTCTCACCCAATCTAGAGTTATCAATCACGTTAACCTTATGGGTTTTTGTGAGACAGGTTTTAGTAGAGAGATTTATTTTGAAAAGACCATGATTAACGTTGAAAATTTAAATTAATTTTAAACACAATTTAAATTTATTTTGAAAAAGGAATATTTGAATCTAAGATTAACTGAAAATTTGTGTTAGATTTAAATTTGACAAAGAGTAAGTTGAATTTGAATTTAAAAAATTGGCTTCCAGGTCTTGGCGAGGCACAAGGCCTTCTTTGGCCGTAGCCTTATTGGATCATCAACTCTTTCCTTGACAAAGCCTTTTAGTGAAATTTCATCTTCAAAATTACTTTTTGATAAATTCTGGTCTAACTAGTTTGGGTCTTGGATCGGTAGCTTCGGCTAGTTCCGCCAAAAATGGCTTCCCTAACGTACTATCATCTCACCTCCACCCAATACTATGTTGTTCAAATTTCAGTTAATTGGTTTACTCCTTAATCTAAGCAGTCCTAAGTCTAAGCATGGTAAATTGCAGAAAGTAAATAGACAAGCAATCATACAATTTAAAACTAGAAAAGAAATTCATTTAACTATAAAAATGGTTTTTAAGTTGGCTCCCCCTGGACTAAAGCCACGGTAATGATTAGGCAATATATGAATCTTGTCCTTGGGGATCCAATACTGATTTGGTCCAGCTTTTATTCAGGCATAGTTTGGGTACCCATGCCTGAACTTTGGGTCTAGACTGATTCAGTACAACATAGTAAGACCTTTGTCTAGCCTTGGTTCGATACCCTAACCCGGATTGATTTAGAACGGACTTCTGTTTTCCAAGGATCATATCAAGACCCTTGGAACCTGAAGTGAATCGTTTCAAAGCTGCTCTAAGGTCCTTGACTTGAGTTTTCAAGGAGGAGTTCTCTTTCTCAAGTTTTTCAACTTGAGTAGAGGTTCCTTCTTGAACCTTTTCAGTTAAGGATCTGGAGTCAGCTTCCTTTTTCAGGAGTTTTACTTCCTGTCGGAGGGACTCGACTTGGATTTTGGCTTTCGCAAAGTCGCGAGATAGATAGGCAATTAATTCTGATAATTGAACTCTAGAAAACCCACTTACAGTGATTTTGCCGTCCTCTGAAAATGTGAGCTTTCCGTCGTCCAGCTCCGATTCTGATTCGGTCTCGATTTCTTCCGAAGCAGTCAGGGCGAGCAGGTTCGACTGTGGGGCCTCTTCTTCTTCTTTAGTGGTAGACTCGTCTCACGTTGCTTGAAGGGTCTTCTTCCTTCTTGTCTTCTTCGTCACCTTCAGATTGGGGCATTCCGTCTTGTAGTGACCCTTCTTCTTGCATTCGTAGCAGGTCACATCTGGTTTGGTCTTTTCATTTGAAGGTTCAGCTGGCTCTTCCTTCTGTTGGTCTGGTTTTTCAGCTCCTTGTAGTAGTCCCGGGCTAGCCGAACCAGCTTGGGTCGATTTTTTTCGCTGTCTTCTGAGTCTGAGTCTGAGTCAGACTCGGGTGCAGGTTGAGGCTTCTTCTTGGTCATCTTTCCAGTTTTACTTGCAACAAAAGCAATGTCTTTCTCGGCCAGGGTGCAATTAGTCTGCTCATGTAATTCAAGTTTAGAAAACAAATCATCTAATTTGATTTTAGACAGATCCCTTGAAACTTTGTACGCATCTACCATAGATGCCCACAAAGTGTTTCTCGGGAAAGCGTTAAGGTTATACCTGATCAGGTCACGGTTTTCTACCTTGTGACCAATTGAATGTAGACCGTTCATCAGCTCCTAGATTCTGGCGTGGAGCTGGGCTGCAAATTCGTTGTCGTTCATCTTGATTGTGTATAGCTTGTTTAGCAGTAGGTCCCTCTTGCTGATACGGGTGTCGGAGGTTCCTTCGTGCAACTCAATTAACTTACCCCAGAGTTCCTTTGCACTGTTGAATGGTCTCACCCGGTTCAGCTCTTCTTTGGTTAGGCCGCATTGGAGTGTTTGAGTCGCTTTAGCATCGGCCTCGATCTTCCTTTTCTGTGAGGCGTCCCATTCGGTGTAAGGTTGTGGCACTCCTTCAGCATTTCTTGGGATTTCCAGACCAGATTGGATTATTATCCACATGTCCACCTGAGTTTTCAGGTGGACTTCCATCCGACTCTTCCAGTAGGAGAAATCCTCCCCACTGAAGAGTGGTGATCTGGCTATACTGAACCCTTCTTGCATGGCCATTTAAAATTTTCTGAAATAAAATTAAAAAAAAACTGTCCCAAGACTTGGTCTTGGATTAGCAGTGCAGGAAGAAGATATATAAAAAAATTATTGAGTGGTGTTGCACCAACCTCGATTAACGATAAAAATTCGATCGAAAAAGAAATTAAAATTTTCGAAGAAAAATCCAAAAAACTCCCAAATTGGTGGTTGCACCAAATTTGAGCTTCCCCGCTCTGATACCACTTGTTGGGTCGAGAAACACGATAAGAGGGGTGAATATCGTGAAAAACTTTCGGATTAATAGAAGAGAATACGCAACGGAATTGAAACAAACAAGCACGGAACACAAGTGGTTTTACTTGGTTCGGAGTCGCGGTCGGCTCCTACTCCAAGGCCCACGGTCCTTGACTGTTTACTGCGGGCAATTCTATATTCGCACAAAAGGTTTACAAAGTATGATACAAAAATATTGCAGTAAATAAATGATTACACTCTTCGTTACCGATGCCCGGTGTAGATTGTACTTCAGAGCAAGGGTCGTCGTCGGCGCTAGAATGTCGAGAACGGAGTTTGCCGGAGTAGAGCGCTTGAACGAGGAGCTTGGAGGCGTTGGAAAAAGTGTTGTTGAAGCCTTAGGGGTCGAGCCCCTTTTATAGTGCTCCTGGGGGCGCCTGGGACGTCGGGGGCGCCTGACACGTGCCTTCGGATCCGAAAACCTTTATCCGAAGTTTGGTCAGCGCTTATCCCCTACGAATCGGCTCTGGAGCTGACGAAGGTGCCCGGGACATTTGGGCGCCCTAGTTGACTTGGTTCGCTGGCTTCGTGGCTGATTTTGCTTCGATCACAGAATTGCATTGACCCAGGGCGCCCGGGACATCTAGGGCGCCCGGGACCTTTAGGGTGCCTGGCCCAGTATGCTTTCGAAGCGATTCTTGCTAACTGCTTATTTGGCTTTGACCTTGGGCGCCCGGGACCTCTCGGGCGCCTAGCCCAGCTGCATGCCCCTTTCCTTTGGGGTGTTCTGAGCTACAGAAACACACTCCTTCGGTCCCTGCATTCAAGGTTAGTATCAACAAAAACAAGGCAAGAATATTAGTTAGTTTTTACAGCCGTAGTTGTCTTGGTTCTGACTTCGGGTCTCCTAAATGGAACCCTAGGTCGAACCGACGCCTACTGTTCCCTCGACAGAGAATGCATCCTCACCTACTCCTCTCAGGAGAGTTTACCTTTTGCCAACCAGCTCCTCCGGTTGGACTTTTGCCCAGCAGTCCTTCGCCAGGTGCCTAGCAGCCCTTCTCCAGGTCTTCGGTACCAAGCAGTCCTTCGCCAGGTGCCTAGCAGCCCTTCGCCAGGTCTTAGACTCCTAGCAGCCCTTCGCCAGGTGCCTAGCAGCCCTTCGCCAGGTCTTAGGGTTTCGATGCCTAGCAGCCCTTCGCTAGGTGCCCAGCAGCCCTTCGCCAGGACTTCTTTCTGCACACTCAGTGAACATATTAGAACAAAATAACATCTTAACTCTTGAACCCTTTGCCATTATCAAAACCCAGGTTCGACTTAGGTGCTGCCTGCACCAACAAAGTTGAACCATTTGGACTAGGGCGCCTGAATGGGACTCAAGCGCCTGGGAGCTGGCAGCGGATGGCTGAGCTGGCGTAACGGTCAAGCGTATGTGATGAGTGCTGAGTGGAGGAGCCACATCAACACTCAGGCGCCTGAAAGGGACTAGGGCTCCTGAGCCAAGATAAAGTTTGACTGCGCAGCGGATAGAATTACCGCCTGAGACACTGCGACTAGGGCGCCTGAATGAGTAATATATAAAAGGGTCGAGAGCAGCACTTCAGAACAATAATTCATATTCTACGATTATTCTGTTCTCCTGTGTGTTGCGCGATTAAAGCTTCAACAACGCCAAAACGCCATCTGACTCTCCGAGTGAAGGTTTTCAATTCATTCAAAAAGGAGTCGTGGTATACTTGTTTTATTTCATTTGCACACTTAAATCTTGTATTATGTACATTCTTCCTAGTATTAGTGAATTTCCTAAAGTAAACGTTCAAGGATCGTGGGTCTTGTAGTAGGAGCCGGTCAAGACTCCGAAGCAAGTAAAATTAACTCGTGTTAACATGCTGTGTTTTGTTTTCTGCTACGTACTCGATCGGTCTAAAATCCGAAGAATTTTTAAAGCGATATTCACCCCCCCCCCACCTATCTCTCTATCTCAATTGTACAAAAACTTATGTCCTGTAGCTAGACATGAGTCAATTAGAATGATGTAGTCTTTGCAACCCATAGAGGATTTCAAATTATATCAAATGATATTAAGTCTGCCTTCTTGAATGGATTTATAAAAGAGGAAGTCTATGTAGGACAATCCCCAGGTTTTGAAGACTTAGACTATCCTAACCATGTATTCAAATTTAGAAAAGCTCTTAATGGTTTAAAACAAGCACCTAGGGCTTAGTATGAAAGACTATCCACTTACCTAATTTCTAAGGGATTTAATCAAGGCCAAATTGACTCAACCCTATTTGTTAAGACCTTAGAAAAAGATATCTTTATAGCCCAAATTTATGTAAATGATATAATCTTTAGATCAACTAATACTAATTTCTTAAAAAATTTATTAAAATTATAGAAAGTGAATTTGAAATGAGTTTAGTAGATGAAAATTATATTCACCAAATTAAACAAACCAGAGATGGAAATTATATTCACCAATCAAAATATGTAAAAGAATTGATTAAGAAATTCAAAATGAAAAATTCAAAGGACTTATGTATTGGGTTTCCTGGGGAGATTCCGGGCCGCGCATAGGAAACCTCTACATGTCCATGGATTAAAATTTTTAATACGAATGGAGAACAATCTCCCAAACGATCGTCTCATCATCGTGCTAACTGATTCGAGCGACCGCTTAAACAAACGTGTTATCCTAGCAATCAATCTCGTCCAACCGATTAGCCGCAGAATAGACGATGAGTGGATCGTCGATTTTTGTGTTTATCATCAGGGTCCAAGATAATTAATTAGCACAATTAATTAAATAATAATTAACATGTAATTAATTATTAACACATGAAATAATAGCAAGATCAAGGGACCCATAAGAGAAGATATATCTCTCGTTTACCTCGTGATCTTCTACTGTATGACCCAACCACTTCTTGGACGTCATGTGGGCGACGATCTATCAAAAACCGAAGTCACCAAGGCAAAGCAAAGTCTCCTTCTTCTTCTCTTCCACTTGCACCGAAAACCCTAGTCTCTAGGGTGTTGCCGTCGGCCACCTCCCACCTTCCACCTTGCGCCGCCGACCCTAGTCCACCTTCATGGATGCGTCGGCCAAAGGAAAGAAGGGAGAAAGAAGAAGATGATAAAGGAGAAGACAAAACAACCCAAACCCTAACCGCCCTTCTTCCTTCCCTTACTTGCGGCGTCGAACACCAAGAGTTGGTGCACCGCCGGCCACTCTTTTCCCCTCTCAACCTGTTGAAGCCGAGCACCTAAGGAAGGAGAAGAGATGAAGATGAAGAGGGGAAGATGAAGTCACTTCTTCTTCTCCCCTTGCACCACTTCCTTCTTCCTCCTCCTTGTCGCCGACGCCAACCTTATGTGAGAGAAAGAGAGAGAGAGAGAGAGGGAGAGAGGCTTAGGGTTTGTTGGGATGTCTTGGATGCCTTGGTCTCATGACACCATGGGTATATATAGGGCTACAATAGGGACAATGAGGAGGAGTTGGATCTTGACCACCCAATGGATTAAGGCCCGATCCATTAATGATAATTCATTCTACTAGAGGATCACCATTGATCTACCTCACCAACCCCTATATTTAAATATGGGTTTCACCTATTATAAGTATAAAATTCTCCCCATGTTTAGGATATCAAATGTCTATTAATTAATTAAATTACTGATAATTTAATTGATTAACATCTAACTCCATGAGTAGTACCACTCAACTTTATCATCATGTCGGACCAAGTCCACTTGTAGGATTGAACATGATGAGTTTTATGAACTCCTCAAGGGGACATCGTCAACCGGACTCACCAGAACATAGTTTCCTTTTATAATCAACGGCACACCATGTAAATAATATTATTTCCCAACTTACCGGGTCTATCGATTTAACAAATAAATCTCGTCCATTGGTAAATCAAAGAAATAAATATTAAGTACATGTGTCCGTTATTATATCAGGATTGAGAGCATGTACTCCATAATAACTGAGGTCTGATTCAATTATATTATAAAGTTAGTATAAATTGAATCATCTCTATGTCGGTCCTGCTAAATTTACACAAAGTGCACTAATATAATTCTATGGTCAAGATAAACCAATACCAAATTACACTACAACCATCCTTGTCCAAATCCATCTCGGTTGTGAGTCTCTACTTATACTTTACAAGGGACTGATAACATGATCTTCTGTGTGACACCACACACCATGTTATCTACAATGTAAAGTATTAGACAATATGCACATAAATAACTAATATAAATATGCAAACAGTGATCATGTGATTCTCTTTCCAAATATAGATGTCCATACAAAAACTAGGCTTTTAGTATATATCCTAACATTATGAACTCCTATGGCCACAAATGCTAAAATAGATAATGACCCTGAAGGTAAGCCAGTTGACTTAAAGTATTATAAAAGTGCTATAGGGAGTTTACTTTACCTAACTGCTAGTAGATCTAATATCTTTTTTACAGTAGGTATTTGTGCCAGGTACCAAACCTGTGCTAAAGAGTCCCACATAACTGAAGTTAAAAGAATCCTTAGATATATTAAGGGCGCCCTAAATGTAGGTATTTAGTACCCTAGGACTTCCAGTTTTGAATTATTAGGATTTTGTGACTCAGATTATGCAGGTTGTAAACTAGATAGAAAAGGTACAAATGGGAGTTGTCAATTGCTGAGTGAGAGTCTAGTTAGTTAGTGCAGTAGAAAGCAACATTGTGTTGTCTTATCTACAACTGAAGCAGAGTATATTGCCTTAGGGGAATGTGTAGCTCAACTCTTATGGATGATGCATACCTTTAAGGATTTTAAACTAGACTATACCCAAACTAAGGTCTTAATTGATAATATTAGTTCTATAAACCTTACCAAAAACCCAATCCATCATTTTTGGACTAAACATATAGAAGTGAAACATCACTTTGTTTGGGACCACGTAGCTAGGAGTGAAATTGTCCTTCAACATATAGAGTTCAAATCTAACCTAGCAGACATTTTTACTAAACCCTACCTGAGTCTAAGTTCAGTTCATTAAGAAAGCAACTTGAAATATGCTTAGTAGAGTAGGACTTCAAATGTTTGATCTTGATTTGATTTTGAACGTCAAAATTCTTTAAGATTCTAAGTCTGATTCTGATATTAAAAATGATTTCAAAAACTTTATTTCAAATTTCAAAACTTTGTTTTTTAAATTTATTGTATTTTTTCGATACATAGTTTTACTTTGACTTTAAAACTACCCTCTTCACAACTAAGGTCTTTCTTCGACATAGACTTAGCTTAGGCTTAACCCTAGTATTTATGCTCTCATAGATTTAGAAGTCAGCATCTCACAAGCATGTTAGGGTTAACTTGATTGACAACCTAGACTGGGTTGAGATTCTTAAGAGTGTTGCCCTAGACTTAGATGCTTCAAAATCAGTGCATCGACACAAGTTGGGGGCATTATAAATGCAATTCAAATTAATCAAGTCATGTATCCTGGCTAACTGAGTTGATTTATGAAATACACTTGACAAAACTAACCCAAATGAAAACTGTTGTTTATTATAGTCAGCAAGTAACTAAAAGGTTAGACAGATGCCTAAAAGGAATTGATTTTATTTTTTGAATATTTTAAATTATTTCAAATTTTTTCTTTCATGCTTAGACTCAAAATAAAGGTGCCTAGACTTGATTTAGACTTAGCCTAGACTTAGACAATTTACTTAGACTTATTGTGTTGCTTGAAATTATTCGCTCTGATACACTTAGCTATTATTTTTCATTCGTACCCCCATATTATATGCATGATTTTGATATATGACAATGGGAGAGAGAAAGAAAAGGAGTTCAAAGAAAAGAGTATTTTATATCAGTCTTTTCTCTTTTCGAAAATCGCTCTTCGAAAATTAAGTTTTTAGTGTTTTCGAAAACTAAGTTTTTTTATGTTTTCGAAAACTAAGATTTTTTCAAATGCTTACAACCTATTTTTAAAATGACTTAGCATTTTGAAAAACTACTTAGTCTTTCTTCTTAGTTTTTCAAAAGCACTTAACTTTTTCAAAAAGAATGTTTTAGTACTTAAGCTTTTCAAAAAGTAAGCAAAAATTTAAAAAGTATTCTTTCAAAAAGCTTAAGTCAACTAAGTATTTTTACAATTTATTTCAAAAGAAAACATAACTTAGTCTCTGAACTTTTTTTAACCATATTTGAAAAATACTAAGTTTATCTCCTCTATAATCACAAATGTTAAATGATCTAGGGGGAGATTACTGATTAAGGGGGAGAGCTTAAAAGTAATTTTATTTCCCTGTTAAAACTTGTTTAGGCTTAACATTGAACTGGGTTGCCATAATCAAAAAAGGAGAGATTATTGGTGCCGGAAGCACCAGATCAATCCTTATTTTGATAAGTGGCAAAGGGTTCAAATTAAGTTGGTATGGTGTACTGATGAAGTTGTTGAGATTGCAAGAAAGTCCTAAGTAAGCTAGGCAAGAAATCTTGACCTGCAGGGTTGAGCACGAAGTCCTAATCGGGGATCGAACAACGAAGACTTGGCAAGTTAAGCCGAGCACAAAGTCCTGGTCGGGGATCGGGCAACGGAGACTTGGCGAGTGAAGTCGAGCACGAAGCCTTGGTCCAGGGGGACCGAGCAGAAAACTTTACCGAGCGGGGACCACGGACAGGAGTCGAGACGGGTCAAGGTCAAACGTCGTCGAATTCCGAGTTCTCGAAGGTTGAGAAAAAAACCAACCGGAGGTTCCGGGTGGCAACTGGTAAACTCTCCTGAGAGGAGTAGGTGAGGACGCATTCCTCGGTGAAAGAACAGTAGGCGTCGATCCGACCTAGGATTTCAAGTGAAACCTAAAATTCAGGACTAAGACAGCACTGGCTGTAATTCATACATGTCTTAATTCTATATTTTATTATTGTATGTTTGGAACTGGCCCTTGTTGTAGCTAAAATGAGAAAGCAGTTGACTGGGGCGCCTGAATGGGACTCAGGTGCCTGAGAGCAGGCAGCGGGTGGCTGAGTTGGCGCAACGGTCTGGCTTATGAGGCGAGTGCTGAGTGGAGGATCCACGTCGGCACTCAGGCACCTGAAAGGGGTTCAGGCGCCTGGCCAAGATAAAGTTTGACCAAACAGCGGATAGAGCTTCCGCCCGGTACGCTGCAGTGAGGGCGCCTAAGAGGCCATTCAGGTGTCTGAGTAAGTACTAAAAAAAGGTCAGGTGCAACAGTTCATAACAAGAATTCTAAGACGACAATCAGTTTCTTCTTCTATGTGTTGCGCGACCGAAGTTTTGATAAACGCTGAAATATCGTCCGACTCTCTGAACGAAAATTTTCCTTTCATTTTAGGAGTCAGTATAATTATTTTTCTTTTATTGCACACTTCAATTCTGTAATTTATAATATTCTTGCAATTATTAGTATTGTCCAAAGTAAACGATCAAGGATCGTAGGTCTTGCTGTAGGAGTCGGTGAAGACTATGAAGCAAGTAAAATAAACCTGAGTTAGGGATCGTGCTGTGTTTTATTTTTCGCTGCTTCCTATCTCTCTAACTCCAACGTTTACTCTATCCTTAAGTTTCCTCTGTGTACTCTATTATCGTTAAGTTTTAAAATCCGAAGTTTTTTTAAGCGATATTCACCCCCCCTTTATCGCTCAATCTCGATCCTACAATACCTTGTATGCTTCTATAGTTAAAATATTGGAAATCCATCCAATGTTGACTGTAGTATCGAGGTGAGTCAGGCATAAGATGTTGTGGCTAGAAGTACTCATGCTACTCAGGAAATTGATGAGGTTAGAATAAACTCTAATCTTTTGTAGGAGTGTTAATGGCTCTATGGAATAAGTGGCATATCGCAGCTGGGTGGATTATCCTTTCACATCCTCCACATAGGTACTCGTAATTATCAACCTCTGAATCATCATCTTCAATCTGAGGTTGCACACTAGAGAGTGGAAATCTTGAAGACGTGGGTGTGAAAAATTCTCTTAAGGGCATGTTTCTCAAATTTTAGCTCATTGGATCATATAAAAAAAATTAACAACAAAAAAGGAAAATTAAAGACATGAAAAGAAATGCAGAATAAAAGGAAAGCAAATGAAAAAAAAACTATAAACAAAAATAAGGAAAAAGATGTCTAGACTAGCTTATATACTTATCAACTAATGTTAATGCGAACAGTTCCCTTACAACGGCACCAAAAACTTGATGCTCTATCCGCAAATGCACGAAAATATCGTCAAGTAATAAAAATATCGATTCATAGGGACTATTGATTAAGCACTGATTGACTTCACAAGGCAAGCTATCTAGACCTCGCTGGATAGGTTGTGACAGAATATAGCTTGCTAAAAGGAGAGAGAAAGAGATGAGAAAGAGAGAGAGAGAGTTAGAGAGAAGATCATTGAGAAAATGGTTAAATGGGTGGAATCTAGGATTTTGATCTCGCTACAAAGCTAGCTAATGTCCTATGTATTTTCATATCCTACATTCCATATCTATGTCTTTGTAGAGATCCTAACTATGTACTGGTGTTAGCCCTGCAGAAGCGCACCTGAGCGCTTCCCCCTTTGGGCATCCAGTACTATTAGATAAGCAAAATAACATAGGATGTCCGATTTAACATGGCATACCTGTGTCACTCAGGCTACCCCAGTCATACGATCCTAAATTATGCAATTTATCTCCTCACACGGGATAGGGAGAAACTCATTAAGTGGTGTTAATTAACCTCTTGTAAGGGTTTGGCCTCCATTTCGAGGCAATGCCCGAGATGTCCAATTAGAATAGTATACCTGTGTCATTCAGGCTACCTCGGTCATACGATCTCGGGCACTCCCTCTACATGGCAAACAAACCCTCACAACTACATGTATTCGTCATTCAAGCATTTCAACAAACACATACAAGGCAACACTACACATAGAACAAGCATAATCATTTCATTGAAATTGGAAATGCATCAATACATAGGCATACAATATCATCACATTGTAACTACCTCCTACATCCTAGATTTGGAGAACTACTCCATTACAAGGAAGATAACAACAAGAAGACAAATAATAGCATCTACAACCCTAAACTAGAGGAAAGAGGGAAGAGAGAGTTTATCGTGGTGTCGCCCGTCTTCTTGAAGTGTTTCCTTACTCCAGAGGTAGACAGATCAGCGTGGATGAAGGCTCTAGGGTTTTCCTTCTAAGGAAAACTCTTTTCCAAGCCCAAGGTTAGAGCCCTAAAGCCAAAGATCCCCTTTCTCCATAGAGAAGGGCCCCCTTTTATAGGAGTGCGGACGAGTGGAGGCACAGGTCGTGCTCCTGGCATGGCCTATCCGTGCGTCGTGCTGGAGATGGGGCGTGGCCAAAGCGTGGGTCATGCCGGATGGCATGGCCCCACCGTGCCCTTTTCACTAATGTTGGCAGGGGCGGTGCTAGTTGGTACGACTCGGCTGTGTAACCTAATACTATGGCGTGGTCAAAGAAAACGGCTGTGTCTTATGGCACGGCCCAGCCGTGCTCTTCTTGGCGAGGTGGGCACGACCTAGGCATGGTCGTGCCCGTGGATGAAAGGAGGAGGCACGGGTCGTGCCTTGAGGCACCGCCCTGCCATGGCCGCCTACACAACCATGCCTTGGGGCATGGCTGGGTCTACTTGATGGGCATGGGTCGTGCCAGGGGGCATGACCTAATGGTGGAATCTACTGGGGTCGTGTCTAGAGGCATAACCCAGTCTCGTCCAGTTCTCTGGTTCTTGCCTTGCTCCTTTTTGTGTCATTTTCACTCCAAATAGCTCCCTGATAGCAAAAACTAGAGAAAAGCATATCTCCAAACTAGAAATAGAAAATATGTTGATTAAGTGTTAAAGGGGGTACAATCATGTAGTTTTGAGACAAGAAAACTAAGTGAATAAGTGTTAATACTAGTATAAAAACATATCAAATCTACGCTCATCAGATGGACGGATGATGAAGACGGCCTCGGATCATGGTGAATGGGAAGCCACGTCCTTGCAGATCTATACGTCTATGGCGTGTGCTCCTTGGGCTCCAGGAGGCATGGCCATGCCATTTGGCATGGCACAGCAAATATGGCTCTCGGGGAGAGCCAGAAGGCGAGGGCAGGGTGGCTCTCAGGTAGAGACACATGGCCATGCCAACTAGCATGGCCCAGGCAAGTGGCTCCCTGGGGAAACCACACGACCATGCCATTTGGCATAACCCATGCTAGTGGAATTCTGGGGGAGGCACATGGTCATGTCAGTTAGCACGACCCAGGCTTCTAACGCGCTTTGATATCTGTCTTGCTTTATTTTGCTCCATTTTCACTTCATATCACGTCCTGTCAATTAAAACAAGTAGGGAACAAATCTCTAAACAAAAGAGAGTACACATGTTGATAAAATGTTAAAAATGAAGCATACGTAAATTACAACTATTAAAGAATTCCTCTTTTCAAATATTATAAGATATAAGTCTTAATTATATACAAAGTTAAGACCTATTCTAAAAAATAATTAGAACTCTATTCTAGGAAATAAATCAAGATTCTATTCTAAGGACTAATTTGTATTTTAAGTAAAATACAAATTAGGATACATCAAATTATTCCTAGCTATATTTATAATATTCTAATACTCCCCCTCAAACTAGAGAATATAAATCGTATGCACCTAGTTTTAAAGAATTCCTCTCTTCAAATATTATAAGATATAAGCCTATTTATATATAAAGTTTGGACCTTTTTTAAGAAATAATTAGAACTCTATTTTAGGAAATAAATAAGAATTATATTCTAAGGACTAATTTATATTTTAAGTAAAATATAAATTAGAATACATCAAATTATCCTTGACTATATTTATAATATTCTAACAACAACCATGGAAAATAAGTGAATGAGCGTCAATAAGGTCATAAATTATGCATCTCAACTAGTACCGACTAACCAGGACTAGCTACTTAGGAATGACCAATAGATTTATGATGGAATTGAAAAAAAACATAAAATTAAAGTTATTAATTTTAAAAAAATTGCTTGGGTTAGAGTCCACCCTAACCCAAGGGTGGCTCTGCCCTAGGCTTCCATACTTTGAGATCAACCATGAAGTAAAATTTCATTCGACTCTTGCAACAACTGAAATTGACTCCATTGTAAATTGGCAGACATGTATGTGGTGTAAAGTGGCAGTGTGATGGAGTATCGATCCAGACCATCTCTTTGAATGTTAATTCAACTTTTGGAACCTCCTTTCACAAACATAAGCTCAAACGTGAACGCTAGCAGCAAGTGGGATTGTGTGATCGAGAGTGGTAAAATTTGCAATGGAAATAAATGTGAAAGAAAGTGGATACGAGGATGATACAAGTGTTTTTGTGTAAGCAATAGATGCCAGAGAATCCAACAAATTCTCTATAGAAGGTTTTAACTACCCTATCTAGACACTTGCGGTGACCACATAGACTTGCATAGTCCGACTTACCAAACATAATCATGGGAGACTTCAACGTTAAATTCTGGTCAACTTTGTCGAAAACTCTAACTTATGTGAGACAACTTTGAAAAGAACCAGAATAATGTTGACCAACATTTTGGTAAAACCCTTAGGTTGACCATGTAGGTGCAATCAACCTATGATCAATGTCGACCAAGCTTGAGTTGGGGAGATTATTGGGTTTAAATATTTGATCAATATATTTGATGGTTGAAAACACATTATTGATGATTGAGAGCCAGATGTTTAGTAAAAGAAGAGATTATTGGTGGAATTGATTTCGGATCGAAGTTGTTCAAATTTTATTTGGATTTCAATGATTGATGATTGAGCAAGACGTTAAATAGATCAAGGTTAACTAAAAACTTAATAGTGGAGAAGTTCAAATGAATCACGGTTAACCAGATACTTGACGACTAAACGTCTAATAGGGAATTACCACGAGAGAAATTCAAGTGGGTCGCGATTAATCGAACACTTGACAATGTTAGATGAAGTCCTACCAAGTCATGGAGGACTATATATTAGACATCAATGAAATCCTAACATATCATGGAGGACTAGATGTTAGGCGTGTCAATGAAAGTTCGAATAGATCATGGAGGTTTGGATATTGAGCATGTGTATGTGAAGTCCTGACACATGATGGAAAATCATATGTTAGGCGTGAGAAGAGAAGTTCAAATAAGTTGAGGACGGGATATTTTGACAAGATAAGGTAGATCAAATAGGAGACAAATGATGAAGTTCTAACATGTCAAGGTTGACCAGATTAAGCGAGTTAAATCCCACTTGTGTTGAAGTCAAATGGATATTAGATACGATGAGATTTTAGCCTTGGCAAGGTTGGAATAGAGGTACATGAGCCCAAAACCATAAGTTCCGGATTTGAGAGGTTGTGGTGTGAGCAATCGACTACATCAGTCAAGCGAAAGACTAGACTGATGATGTTGTAGAGAGAACAACAGAATGTTTTGCAATCAATTTAATTTGGGAACTCGACTGATATGCATTAGTCGATTGATAGTAGAAGAGTAGTCGACTGTTGTTGAGCTGGATAAAGTCGTTGGACAGACAGCAGAACAATGTTCGAATCTATAGTGAAGTAATTGATTGATGGTGCGGAAACCGCCGACTATTGGGCTGAATCCAATCATGACAACAACTCTATAAAAATGGGTTTTTTTTTAGGTTTCAAGCTATGATTGTAAAGCAATCAAAGTAAAGATTTATTATTGTAAAAAAAAAATTCATTTGCATTGTTCTTATTCTCCATTGTATTCTTGCTTGTGTTGCTGGTAAGAACAAGTTTGTAAAAGGTTTCTTTGATTCCAAAATGTGTCTGACAAAGAAATAGAATAGTGGTGTTACCGCTAGGACTCTAAGTCGTGGAGAAAAAAATTAGAGATCCTAAACCACATAAATCAAAGTATTCTTGTGTTTGTGTTTTATTGTTTATATTATTTTGTTAAATTTCACTATGTACTACTATTTTATAAACAAACACAAAAATAATCAATCAAACAAAGTGAATCACTCCCCTCCCCCCCCCCCCCCCCCTCGCGAAGTCGTTGGTCCTTGTAGACTGACCTACAAACCCCTTTGGTTAACTAAGCATGTGCGTAGAGGTGGTTTAAGATGTATGTCAATTTATTTAACCCTCTAACCACTTTAGATTTGTTGGGTTCCGATGTGAAATTAAACATAAAACATAATGGAAAAATAGATTTATTTGACCCTCGAACCACTTTGGGGCTAAGGCCCGTCCGGTACATGAGCTCCTCACTCTACACCAGTCCAAGGCCACTGAACTCCATGCCGGAGAGTACGTTCCCAGCGCGCTGGTACACAGAACTCTGGAGAAACTCCCCTAGAAAGGAAGGAGTCAGTAGAGTCTCTATCCAACGAAGAGGACTGAAGGGCAACACCGGCAGTTGGACGAAGAAAAACTTTTCCTTCCACCCTTTGTGGGAAGAAGGGAACCCTCCTAAGAACCTATGGCTCGGACGCGCCGAAAAGCTAAAGACCTCTCGGGAGCCGATCGGAACGAAGAAAGAATGAAATAGACGAGGAGTCAGGGGGAGACCAAAGAGCTTGAAGATAATATACGCCCCCCCCCCCCATTTGAGCAAAGGCATTGGGAGTCATCTGGTGAAGAGGGATGTCAAAATAGGAGGCTATGTCCATAAAGAAAGGGGGGATGGGGAAACGGAGCCCTGTTCTACCTGCCCCAAGAAGGTAGAAAAGCCTGCGGGAGGCTCCACTGGCGTCTGGTCTACCCTGTGGATAACCACCACCATCTCAGCTGGGATGCCGTAGGCCTCAAAGGCCGCCTGCAGAGCCTCCGGTCTCACTCTCGAAGAGGCAGACTCGTACCACTCCGCCCGGTAACCTTCCATGATTCCTAAGGGAAAAGACAAGGAGGAGGCAAACTACTTACGTTCAAAAGAACCCTTAAAGAAGAAGGGGGAGACGAGGTGCACTCAGCCACGAAGTCAGAAGTTGGTCAAACGGCCTCGCCTTCCCTTCTTATACCGAGGAAGCCGCCTACGCGAACGCAATAGGGAAGAAACACATGGAAAGCAAGAAACCGCCATATCGGGACTGTGCCAGAGACAGTCGTCTAACGTGGGCCAGCTACAGCGACGCACGTCAGTAAGAGGTCGTGAAGAGGGCATTGAAGCACGTGGCGATGGGGCAGGCGCGGAAGGACCTTGTCGCCATCAAAGAGCGTCATGCGTCTTTATAACAGAGGGGACAGGTATTATGACGGTACCTCGAAAGTCATAGAAGCCTTTCGGGAAGGACAAAACCGAAAAGGGATTTCCTAGGGACCCGGGGCAACCTCTACAATCCTAAGACCCCGTAACTACTAAGGGAGCAGTAACGGGTGCAAGGACCCCCTGGGATACAGCTTCTTCACCACCACACTAGTCCGATCAGTCAGCCACACTTCCTTCGATCAGACTTGAAGGGAGGGACTTGCGATGGGGTTGAGTAGCCCGTGGCGGGCACGTGGGATGAAGAAGCTACGTGGCAAAACGCGACGAGTCTGAGCGACTCTCCTTTCAGGGCTACCGGGGCCCCCCTCAAGAAATACGCCCTGGATGATCAGATCCGAAAACCCCTCCCGGGAGCACTCCGGGATGCCGGGTCCCGAGATCACCTTGGGGAAGTAGAGCGCCCGCGATCGGCCGAGCCAGAAGACCCCGAGATCACCTCAGGGAGGCGGAGCCCACGCAACATTCAGCCTTGAGTAACGACCCCCCTTCCATCGCGGATCTACGGATAAGCATCCCCACTATCACGGAGATCCTTAGATATCGCAACGGGTGGAAACACATAATGACAGCGTGGACCGTTTCAAGGGTTATCCAGTAAGCGCCAAAGGGGGGGGACATGGCATCGATCATGGGGACGGGCCAAGGCAGCCGCCACAGGTATAAAAGGTAGTCCAACCCCTCCGGTAAGGGGGTATGCACTCTCTGCTACTTATACACTTTTCTGCCTTCTATTCTTCTCCATTGAGGCACTCACTTGAGCGTCGGAGTGGGCTCCGCCGGACAATCTCCAATGTGCTCCCCTAACGCTCGTGTTGATCTCGTAGGGCGCAGAGTTCTTCTCCTCCCGTCAGCATCCACGTAGGCTAAACCTCGGTGACTAACCATCGACGCCGATTCCTTCCGGAACAATTCATGTAAAAGGGGGGCGGGATAGGGAAGCGAAGCCCTAGGTCTACTTGTCCCAAGAAGAAAGTATAAAAATCCTTAGGGGTTTCTACAAATGGTTGACCTAGGGCAGGAACTCTCACCTCCCAGTCTTCCAGGATACCGTATCTCTGGCAGGCGGCCTGGAGGGATTCCAACCTAACCCTGGAAGAGATGGTATCGTACCATTGTGTATGGTATCCTAATTCCCCTAAGGAGCCCTCATCGTCACCTCGGATTTTATTTTTCTTCTCCACCGGACCCATGGGGATTGAGGAGAGAAAAAGGCAGAAGGAGACTTACTCTCGTAAAAGGGGCGCAGCGGCAAGACGAATAGCCGGAGAAGAAGGACGCTTGAAGGTAAATAGGGCAAGGAGGTTGCAAGGTGTCGTTGCACCCGCTTTTATAGAGAGGAGCCGCACCTATGTGAGAAATAAGAGAGCAACACGTCAACGACGCTGATTGGCCATCTCGAGGAGCCGCTAGCCCTCACTGTCATCGCTTCGTATGGCCCGCGGTGTGTATCGAGGAGATATCGCCACACAAGGGGGGAGGAGGCACGTGGCGATGTCACATTCGCTGGGCGATCGTGTCGTCATTACAAAACCCCACGCACCTATAAAGGGTCTGGGATAGCCGCCATAGCTTCTTCGCAAAACTTGAAGGAGTGCTAGTCGTATTCAAAAAACCACCCAGAGCGGGGGGTTGCACAGACTGCTTCCTCGGACCCGGAATGCTACCAGCGAAACAGCAGAAGGTGGAGAGTCCATCTGGGCACAGCTTCTTCATCACACTACCAGTCTAATCAGTCAGACACACTTCTTTCGATCAGACTTGAAGAGAGGGACTTGTGATGGGGTTGAATACCCCGTGGCGGACATGGGAGATGAAGAAGCTGCATGGCAAAATACATCAAGCCGGAACGACTTCCTGGACAGGACACCCTAGACCCTCTCGGGAAAAGGGACCCAGAGGACAACCCGAGTAGGTGTAACGCCGAAGATAGCTTCAGGAAGACACACCCTCAAGCTCACCTCGGGGGGTAAGTCCCCGAGGGCACTTCGAAGAGATGAGTGTCCGGAACCCCAGGCCAAGTAACCTCGAGATCACCTCGGGGTAGTGGGGCCCAAGGAACGCCCAAGCATAGGACCGTTTTTCTCGGATCGACGGGTTATCAACAACCATTATCCGTAATTATCACCCCTGATCAGCGGTCATCAAGGTCTTAATCATCACAACGACTCAGATTGAGGAATCGGGATGACCGTTACCAAGGTGATCCATTAACCGATAATTACGGGAACGTGGCGAGAATCATGGGTGCTCGTGGATGGCCGCTGCAAGTATAAAAGGTAGTTCAACCCCTCCGATAAGGGGGTACGCACTCTCTGCTACTTGCACCCTTTTCTACCTTCTATTCTTCTCCATCGAGGCACTGACTTGAGCGTCGGAGTGGGCTCCGCCAGACAAACTCCGGCGTGTTCCCCTCACGCTCGTGTTGATCTCGCAGGGCGCAGAATTCTTCCCCTCTTGTCAGCATCCACGTAGACTGAATCTCGGTGACTGGTCATCGATGTCGATTTCTTCCGGAACAATAAATAATATCTAGAAGCTAATCCAATTCACACAGCAATCTATGCCTGAAAACAAACTCAAAACTACACCAGTCAATTCAATACAAGACTCGCATGTCTTTGGGTGTTCATACAAGCTTGATAACCAGCCTCAAGTTCCGACTCTGGCTTCACACTTGATCCACAATGCATGACATCTCAACTCCTCAATTTGGGTCATCTAACCTTGAAGTCTCTCAATCCAAACTATTTGACCTCAACTCCTACCCGATCCGAAATGCCTAACTTAATCACCTGGATCTACTAATTTTGATTGCCACGAGTCGTGTACACCTGAAACACCAACATCAATTGCACACCTAACTTAAATCATAGTACTAAATCATCAAAATAGCATGATTAAATTGAACCACAAAAGAAATCATTTTTTTCCAACACACCCTATCCTGTCAGAATTAACGACGACTCTGGATCCTCATATATCAAAGTCAAACTTTTTATGAATCAATTTAAGTATCTAAATATGGCCAACTCAGTAAGCATTCCTAAACTAGCAAATCAATCAGAACTTGCTAAAGATTGAATCGTAAATTTTTATGAAGAATAAATAAACGTGTTGTTTAGACATTCAGATCGCAGCTGAAATCAAAAAAAGATACTCAGGAAAACAGATATCAAGAACCATACGCTACTTTGTGCATCTTTGAACTAAAAACGTACTAAGAGGAAGCTTGGCGTCAATATGAACATCTGAACATGTTATTCCAGAGAAGTAAATCTAGGGGAAATTTAATTGCCAATAAAGTTCAACATTATTTATAAATTATCACTAAAACTTCATTATAACCACAATATCCTCAATAGTTTATCCTTTTATTCGCAATATATCCTTAGAAATGTTTCCAAAAAATTGTATATTTGCTTATTCATAATATACAGTTCTTGCTTGTAAAGCGTTGACAGAAATTCAATTACGATGTTGACTTGCATCATGCTTATATGCCCACTACTATTATGGTCTACCAATAGACTAATGGTTATAAATAGTCTTCTAGTAAATTACCAAAGTACCAATTTCCCAAGTATTCAGATTGGAGCATCAACATTAGAAGAGTACTTTCGAAGCACAAAAACAGGATCTCCGACTGCAATAGTTTTACTTCCTTGGAGGGGTAAGAGTGATTCCTTGCAGACCAAATTCTGTCCAAAGAACACCTGAAATTTTCAGATCTCACAAGGTTGAGTACGTTTATTTTGAAAAACAAATAAAGGAGAATTACATCAGTTTTTTATCATCAATGACAGCCTTTGGTTACTATAGAGCTGTTTATAGAAATTATGGTTATAAAAACCTTGTTGAATGTCTATTTTGGCTAGCTACTTGGAATCAAGGCAAATTACAGACAGATTTTACCTTCCCCTGTGTTTTCTTTAACTTCAAGGCATGGTCTGACCGAAACTTCATCAGAGTTGAAGTTGGTTCATTGCCAGTGACACCATTTTCTTGGTTAATAGTTGGTATCTGCATAAAATCACAAGGGAATCTTAATTTAGAGAAATATTTGAGCAAATTTCGCTGAAAAGTCGAGTTTGTGATGGTAAGATGAATTTAAACATTGTGGGAATGCTCAAATTTGTGATCCAGGGGGATTGGGCAGAGACTGAGAGTGGCTCATATGCTGGACACAAGCAGATAGGTCACCTGCAACTGCAAACTGGGTAGCAACAAAAGTAACCGTAAATACCCCAGGATAATTTTGATATGATCAACCGAGTTAAGTTAGGTTCTATTGGTTTGATGTCTTATATGTCTAAGTATGCAGGAGCTTAGGAGCACAAGAAGTCGAGCGGAAGATGCAGCAGATGAGAAGGATGGCACAAAAAGGGAGCCGACGAGCTTGGTGTATCGAGGGACTAAAAGATTGTGGAAAAGTACACCAGTAGACGAGAAGAATGTACGTGACATCCAAGGGATTAGAAGTCGGGAGGAAGTCCGTTCAAAGAAAAGGTCGGAGTTAGATTCGGGTGAGCTCAACTCCGGACAACCGGAGAATCACCTAAACGTAGCAGAAGATTGGTCGACCAGAGGTTGACCAGACTACACCCATCCGGGGCGTCCGGAGCTATTCTGGGCGCTCGAGAATGGGATTGCCCGTATTAACATAGGCACCTGGACTCCGGGCGCCTGGGTTGATACAGGTGCTTGGAATTGAAGTTTTATCAACATCTCGGCCGTTGCGAAGTGGATCAAGTTTGACCGAGCTTCAGGGCGCCCCTAACGAACACAGGCGCTCGGGATGTGCCATGTCAGCAACGGATAAGTTTGTCCAGAGGTTATAAATAGAATCCTTGAGCTCAGAAAGATAAACAATACACTTGTAATCATTTTCCTTCTAAGCTCTAATTTTCTGTGCTTTAATTTTCTTGTAAGAGGCTACTTCTCCTTCCTCAACGGAGTTTGGTAGTGAAGCCTTTGACGTCTTGGATTAGCAACAAGTCAGGTTGCAAACCAAGTTAATTCTTATGCCTCTTATTTCCTTTATGCTTATTATTATTTGTGATAATTAATTGTGTGTCCTTGCTAAGCTCGAAAGCAAGAGATTGCCTTCTTTTTCAGGACTATTCACCCCCTCTAGCCGACCCGACACGATCCAACAATTGGTACCAGAGCCGAGTCGCTTGAGTAATCGTTGTCTGAAGCAACAAAGAAATGGTCGGATCGAACATCTACCCACCAAATTCGAGGGGGACTTTGCGCTTTAGAAGCACAAAATCGAGGTATATTTTAAAACGGATTTTGATATTTTACTAACGATTAAGTACGGTTTTGTAGTCACTAAAGAGTCCAACAAAATTGAAAATGAAGAGCATCTCTGGACAAAAATGCAAGTCGATTTCGTGGCAAACGATAAAGCAGAGTTTCATCTACTAAGCGTGTTGCCACCATAAGAGATCAATAGGATCAACATCTATGATTTGCTAAGGAACTTTGGGAAATGTTCCTAGAATTTCATTGAGGTAACTCTGAAGCAAAATTAACCAAGAGAGATCTCCTCATAAATCAACTCAAGAACCTTCGGCTTGAAGAAGGAGAAATAGTTGCTCAACTGCACACCAAGCTCAAGGAGCTAATCATGGGACTCACCAACCTCGGAGAATCGGTAACAAATCATGACTCTTTAAGATACACACTTAACGTCTTCCCAAAGACCCCAAACTGGTGATCTATCATCGACTCTTACTACATCTCTAAGGATGTTGAAATAAGTACCTTAAAAAGTTTATTTTCTGCCTTGGAATTATATGAAACCGATGTGCAGGACTGAGAAATGAAAAACAATATTCTAGCAAGAACTTAGCATTGAAAGCCCAAAAACACGAATCAGATTTAGACACATCGCTCGACGAGAACCAAAAAGTGTACATGGTAAGGAAATTTTCAAAATTTCATAAAACAAACAATTTTAATAAGTCACGAGCAGCAAAACTACTTCGAAGAAAAAGAAAGGTTCGATGCAAGACCACATCAAAGATAACTACCCAAAGCTAAAAAGCAATGAGAATAAATCTAGTCGAACCAAATAGAAGAATCTAAAGGCGGCGTGGAGTGAATTATCATCCTTAGAGCCCGAGAAGGAGTATGTCGGTCTTGCGCTAATGGCAAGCAATCAAGCAGAAGACAACGAAAGTTCATCCGAAATAAGCATCGAGAGCATCGATGAAGGGGGAGCGTCAGATAACGAATCTGACACGGTAAGTGAAGTATGTAACCTCCCTCCTAATCAACTCTATGATGCAATTAAAATGTTATCCAGATCGATATGCAAATTACGAAGCAAATACATAAATATGAAAAAACGGTAACACTGATGATGGGGTTGAATACCCCGTGGCGGACACGGGGGATGAAAAAGCTGCATGGCAATATACATCAAGCCGGAACGACTCCCTGGACAGGACACCCTAGACCATCTTGGGAAAAGGGACCCAGAGGCCAACCCGAGTAGGTGTAACCCCGACGATAGCTTCCGGAAGACACACCCCCGAGCTCACCTCGGGGGGTAAGTCGGAGATATGAGTGCCCGGGACCCCCGAGCCAAGTAACCTCGAGATTACCTCGGGGTAGTGGGGCCCAAGGAACACTCAAGCAAAGGACCGTTTTTCTCGGATCGGCGAGTTATCAGTAGCCATTATTATGGAGTAATTATCACCCCTGATCAGCGGCCATCAAGGCCTTAATCGTCGCAACGGCCCACATTGAGGAATCGGGATGACCGTTACCAAGGTAATCCATTAACCGATAATCACGAGAACGTGGCGAGGATCATGGGTGCTCGTGGATGGCCGCCGCAGTATGAAAGGTAGTTCAACCCCTCCGGTAAGGGGGGTACGCACTCTCTGCTACTTATACACTTTTCCTCCTTCTATTCTTCTCCATCGAGGCACTGACTTGAGCGTCGAAGTGGGCTCCGCTGGACAATCTCCGGCGTGTTCCCCTAACGCTCGTGTTGATCTCACAGGGCGCAAAGTTCTTCCCCTCCCGTTAGCATCCACGTAGGTTGAACCTCGGTGACTGGCCATCGACGTCGATTCCTTTCGGAACAAGTTTGGCGTCGTCTGTGGGAAACCAGTAAAGCACCAGAAGGAGCACCAATGGCGGGACCGGAGGGACAAGCCATTGTCCTGACGAAGGAGGAACTTGATCACCGAAGAGCTACCACCATCGAGGAAACGCTTTGGCACCCACCAGTGGAACTCTTCGCTCCACGAGGGGCCTTGGATCAAAGGGAGACCCTCGCGATCAACTTAGATCCCACTTCCAGGGCCTTACCGGGATTCCGCGAAGGCTTGCAAGTGGACCTCGCCGACCTGCGAGAGGATGAAGGACCCAAGGAAGAACGGAGGGAGGTTGAGAGTGCAGAAGTGCAGATTCACCCTCAACATAAAGGGGGAGTTATGCGGATCGCCCTCGACCTTGCCCCGGAAGTGAGAAGTCGCCTCGTAGAGTGCCTGCGGAGCCACAAGGATGTCTTCGCCTGGGCCGCAGAAGAGATCAAAGGGGTTCCACCGGCGTTAGCCATGCATCATCTGCATGTCACCCCGGGAGCCCGACCTGTGAAATAGAAACGGAGACACTTTTCCCCAGAGCAAGATAAGGCTATCCGAGACGAGGTTCAGAAGTTGCTAAAAGCAGGACACATCAGAGAAGTTCAATTCCCGGCCTGGTTGGCTAATGTAGTCCTCGTCCCTAAGCCGGGAGATAAATGGCGGCTCTGCATCGACTTTCGAGACCTGAATAAAGTCTACCCCAAAGATTGCTATCCCTTGCCTCGGATAGACCAATTAGTGGACTTCACAGCCGGTTGTGAGTTTATCTCAATGTTGGATGCCTACCAAGGCTACCACCAAGTACCACTTACTCCCGAGGACCAGGAGAAAGTCAGTTTTGTGACGGCCGACGGCACGTATTGTTACAACGTCATGTCTTTCGGCTTGCACAATGCTGGTGCCACGTACCAGCGGATGATGGACAAAGTCTTCAGGCACCAGATCGGAAGAAACATCGAGGTGTACGTGGACGATATCCTAGTCAAGACTGACAAAGGAAACGAAATGATAGCCGAATTGGAAGAAACATTCGCCACCCTCAAGTCTAATAGGCTGATGTTGAACCCCGCTAAGTGTTTGTTCGGGTAAAGAGCGGTCAGTTCCTGGGGTACATGGTGACAGAAAGGGGGATTGAGGCCAATTCGGAAAAAGTGAAAGCTATTTTAGATATGCCGCCCCCTCGCAACTTCAAGGAGGTACAGCGGCTAAATAGAAGAATCACGGCGCTATCCAGATTCATCTCCAAATCCGCAGATAAGACCCTGCCATTCTTCAAGATTCTGAGAAAGGCAGCTAAGTTCAAGTGGGATGAACAGTATGAGAAAGTCTTTGCAGAGTTGAAGACTTATCTCGCCTCCCTCCCCATCCTCTATAAACCGGTGGAAGGGGAGACCTTGTTTGTCTACCTGTCGGCCGCAGAGCAAGCGGTAGGCTCAGCGCTCGTTCGAGAACAAGACCGGGTGCAATACCCCATATATTTCTTCGGGCATCTTCTAAAAGATGCTGAAACGTGATACACCACGATGGAGAAGGTGGCTTATGCCCTGGTCTTGATGGCCCGGAGGCTAAGGTCGTATTTCATAGCACATCCCATTCTGGTCCTCACCAATAGCCCGCTCGCACGAGTCCTCACTAACCCCGAAGCTTCAGGTCGGTTAATCAAATGGACAACGGAGTTAAGTGAGTACGGCATCGAGTATCAGCCTCGCGCCGCTATCAAGATACAAGCCCTCTAAGACTTCATGCTGAAGACCGTCCCGGAGGCCCCAGCCGAAGGAATATAGAAGATCTATGTGGATGGGTCCTCCAACAGCCAGCATAGCGGGGTGGGTGTGTTAATGGTTTCCCCTCAGGGAGACACATTACATTTGTCCATCCGGCTCCACTTCAAAGCTACCAACATTGAAGCTGAATATGAGGCGATCATGGCGGGTCTGCAAGCAACTAAGCACATGGGGGCTAGTCGGGTTACTGTATATTCAGACTCCCAGCTAGTGGCGTAGCAAATAAAGGGCGATTTCGAAGTCAGGTGTAAGCGCCTGCAAAAATATGTAGCTCTTTACGAGCGGCTGAAGGCCTCCTTCGTGGAGGTTATCTTGCAGAAGATCCAAGAAAGCCGGCTATTCCGCCGTCGGGCGGTCAGATTCACGCTGGTCAATGATCAACTGTATAGGAGGGTCTTTGCGCGACCTCTCCTCAAATGCATCGGGCTGGAGTAGGCCGACTATGTGATGAGGGAGGTACATGAAGGCATCTGCGGGAGTCACATCGGGGGGAAATCCCTATCCAGGAAAATCATTTTGGCAGGGCACTTTTGGCCTACCCTACAGGTTGATGCTCTCAGGTTTGTGGCCGGATGCGAAGCTTGTCAAAAACATCAACATGTGACTCACCGCCCGACTGAGCCCTTGCAGGTCTCTACAGTGTCCTACCCTTTCAATCAATGGGGGATGGACATTGTGGGCCCCTTTCCTATTGGGCCACAGCAGAAGAAATTTCTACTGGTTCTCGTTGATTACTTTTCCAAATGGGTAGAAATCGAACCTCTGGCAAACATCACGGAGGCAGCGGTGATGAAAGTCCTATAGAGGGACATTGTCTGCTGATACGGTATCCCTCACAAGCTGGTGTCGGACAATGGAAGACAATTTTCAGGACGCAAGCTGAAAGAATGGTGCGAAGGGTTGGGCATTCAGCAGACCTTCACCTCAGTAGCCTACCCGCAGGGCAATGGATAGGTCGAGGTCGTCAATTGAGAAATCCTGCGGGGACTCAAGATAAAGCTAGACCACGTAAAGAGTAGCTGAGTCGAAGAACTCCCCAGCATCCTATGGTCCTACCGTACTACCCCGCGAGAAGGAATAGGCGAGAGCCCTTTCCAACTAGTATACGGGGCCGAGGCCGTCATCCTAGGAGAGGTAGGAGAGGAGTCTGCCCAACGGCAATACTATCGCAAGGAAGCCAATGATCAGGAGCGGCTGATTGACTTAGACCTCATCTCGGAGGTGCGGGACAAAGTCGTGGCTCGATTGGAAGCCTATCAACGAAGGATGCAGCAAGCATATAATTGTCGGGTGATCGCTGGCAACTTTGAGGTTGGTGACAATGTCTGGAAGAGGATCAAGCCGGTCGGCGACCATGGGAAGCTGGAGCCGCAGTGGGATAGACCATATGTTGTCATCAAAAAGCTCACCGGGAGTAGCTATTATCTAGAACATGATAAAGGCAAGAGGCTGGAAAGGTCATGGCAAGCCAACCATCTCCGCCCTTATCGTACTCGGTGAGGTATTGCTTTGTTTGTTTGCCTGTTGTATTCTTTATTTCCACTGCCTCGCAGTTCAATAAATAAAAAGCGTATGCGGAATATTATGTGGAAAGCGTTGCATCTTTACCTGTGTAAAACCCTGCACATGCCCGGCCAAGAGATGAAAAACCCTGCTGCCACTCACATGCCCGGCCAAAAGCTGCAAAACCCTACTGCCTCTCGGTGAGTAGGCTTGGCCTCGGAGCTGCATATGCCCGGCCAAGAGCTGCAAAACCCTACTGCCTCTCGGTGAGTAGGCTTGGCCTCGGAGCTGCACATGCTCGGCCAAGAGCCGCAAAGCCCTATTGTCCCCGTGGAACCCTTGTCTTTTAAGACGTGGGTGTTTGCCCCTAGATGTTTAAGGCGGGGGGAACCTCGGCTCTCACGTGAAGGTGGGGCGCTGGCCATAGACAAAACATTTTAAGGGGGGCGGGAAATCACTCAAAATATAAGAAGTCCAAGAATGTTTGCATTCAAGACTGAAACAATTACATACTTATCCTATAAGAGAAAGTTTAAAAAGAAGAAGAAAATGCAGCGGGTGAGAATTGGCCAGAGGACCGGACCCAGGTTAGGTAAGATTCCATAGGTCCTGCTCTTCAAGAGTAAGTTCATCCCAGACCTGCTGGACAGTTATAGCGCTCAAGTCTGCGCCTAGTTTCAGCAGTTGATCCTTCTCCAACTGGCTGATAGCGCCATGGAAGCCTTGTTTGAGGCGGTTCAATGCCTGCCCGGCTAAAATCTCGGCGTACTCCTCCGATTGCAGGAATTTAGCCTTGGACTCCTCTTCAGCCTTAGACAGCTGGGTTACATGGTCACTCTGCTGCTGCTGCAGTTTGGCCTCAACCTCCTCCTTGGCAGTCTTCAGCGTCGCCACCTCCCGTAGTAGACAATCCTGAGCCCCTAACATTTCTTGGAGCTTCTGGGTAGCAGCGGAGGCTTGGGCTTAGGCCTGGGTAACCTGCTCCTGGAGGTCGGCAATATAAGAGGTCGATAGCTCTAAGTCGTATTCTTTCAGAGCCATTAGGCGCTCCCGTTCCGTATTCCGGTCCTCCAGGGCTTTCTTTGCAGATTCCAGGAGGCTGACTTGATCAGACAACTCCCTCATCTGAGTTTGGAGCTGCTCCCGCTCCTGGGATAGTTTCTGCAAGTCCTCAACGAGGGGCTTGGTTCTTCTCGGATCCGAGGCGTTCCCGAAGTCTACACCCGTGCAAAGTATCCTGCGAAGCTATTAGGGTACTGAGATAATGCTCTATCTTCGCTCGGAGCGCTCAGCTGTCCTCCAACTGCAGGAGGCCGGCTTCGCGGGCACCGCCAGCCTACACCTCGGCGGCCGCCACCCGCTGGAGAAGGTCTTCAGTGACTCCCGGAGCACAACAGGCGGCTTGTGGCTGCACAGTTAGAGGCGACCTACGGCGCGAGACAATGACAGTCAGGACAAGGCACCAAAATAAAGAGGAAGAGCTCAAGTATAGTCACCGTCAGTAAAGATTTGTAGCATGCCCAGATATTGGGCTGATCCAGCTACCCGCCACGGTAGAACGGGAGGAGGAAGAATTTCCTCGGCAGGGGGCCCGGACCGGCTGGGAACGTCTCTCGGGTCGGGAACGTCCTCCTCTGAACTAGAAGCCATCGGCGAACCCTCAGAGGCGACCCCCTTTATCCGGATGGATTGGGAACTGTCTGTCGCCTTCTTCGCCACTGGCGCCTTCCGGTGGGAGCTGGACAGGTCCTTGAAAGCCTCCTTGCCGAGTGGAGCAACAGGAGGGTCGGTCAGGGGAACCAGGGTGTCGACGATGGGAGTCATGGCCGCGGCGGCGGGGAAGGAAGGTTTTTCCCGAACTCTCGGGGACCGGGGAGCGACATCCTCGTGGCCAGCGGAGTGTAGGAACTCTGAGATATGCCCTTCTTCAACCTCTTCAGGGGGCGATCCCTATGGGATAGCCGCTTCAACCGTCTTTGCTCGGTGGCGTGGGTCTCTGAAGGCGCAACAGATGGAGGGGGTGCAACTTCTCCCTCCGGTGCCTCGGCAAGAGAGGCAGTCGAACACCCTTCAAGGTCCGTCGCCAGTTCGGATGCTCTAATAACTCGGGGGGCCTCTGGGGAGTCGCACCTCTGTGAGCAATAAGAGAGCAGCACGTCAACGACGCTGATTAGCCATCCCGAGGAGCCGCTAGCCCTTACTATCGTCGCTTCGCATGACCCGCGATGTGTATCGCGGAGATATCGCCGCCTAAGGGGGGAGGAGGCAGGTGGCGATGCCACATTCGCAGGGCGATCGTGTCGTCATTACAAAACCCCACACACATATAAAGGGTCTAGGATAGCCGCTATAGCTTCTCCGCAAAACTTGAAGGAGTGCTAGTCGTATTCGAAAAACCACCCGGAGCCCGGGGTTGCACGGACTGCTTCTTCGGACCCGGAATGCTACCAGCGAAACAGCAGAAGGTGGAGAGGCCATCTGGGCACAGCTTCTTCATCACACTACCAGTCTAATCAGTCGGGCACACTTCGTTCGATCAGACATGAAGAGAGGGACTTGTGATGGGGTTGAATACCCCGTGGCGGACACTGGGGATGAAGAAGCTGCATGTCAAAATACATCAAGCCAGAACGACTCCCTGGACAGGACACCCTAGACCCTCTCTGGAAAAGGAACCCAGAGGCCAACCCGAGTAGGTATAACCCCGAAGATAGCTTCAGGAAGACACACCCCCGAGCTCACCTCGGGGGGTATGTCCCCGAGGGCACCTCAGAGAGATGAGTGCCCGGGACCCCGGGCCAAGTAACCTCGAGATCACCTCGGGATAGTGGGGCCCAAGGAACGCCCAAGCAGAGGACCGTTTTTCTCGGATCGGCGGGTTATTAGCAGCCATTATTATGGAATAATTATCACCCCTGATCAGCGACCATTAAGGCCTTAATCGTCGCAGCGACCATTAAGGCCTTAACCGTTACCAAGGTGATCCATTAACCGATAATCACAGGAACGTGGCAAGGATCATGGGTGCTCGTGGATGGCCGCCGCAGGTATCAAAAGTAGTTCAACCCTTCCGGTAAGGGGGGTACGCACTCTCTACTACTTATACACTTTTCTGCCTTCTATTCTTCTCCATCGAGACTTGAGCGTCGAAGTGGGCTCCGCCGGACAATCTTCGGCATATTCCCCTAACGCTCATGTTGATCTGGCAAGGTGCAGAGTTCTACCCCTCCCGTCAACATCCACGTAGGTTGAACCTCAGTGACTGGTCATCGACGTCGATTCCTTCCGGAACAACTGAGTTAAAATTGAATTTAACTAATGCATCTCCACTAGAATTATATGACAAATTAAAATTTCAAAATTCAAAATTAAATGAATAGATAGAATTATTGAAAAAGAAATCAGCATGCTCAAATTCAAATATTTTGCAAAATTAAAAAATTAAGTATTATGGAGGACTAAACTGATATATTAAAAATCATAAAGGGCAAATTGCAAGAATTCCTAAAAATTTTATTCCACCCAAATTTTTTATAAATCCAGTAGGTTGAAATCTATTTTGGGTTCCTAAATCTGTGTTAGCTTAGTAGGATTTTTCTACTAGAAATTAATTTATTGTGTTATCTTGCAATCTTTTAAAAAGTTCTTTTTCACAGTAAATTTATTTTTAAATTTTTATGTTATAGACTCCATTCATATGGATCAATAGAAAATTTTTGAGAATTTTTCGTTTATTAAATGAATTTTTTATCAAAAGTTCAATTTTTAATTTTAAAAATACTTCAAAGATAATTTTTGAAAAAAAAAAACCGAATTTTTTTGAAGGTTAGCCATTTGATTGACTTGTTTAAAAAATTATCAAGATTTTTTAAATCAAAATTTATTTTTAAACATTTATTCTCCAAATTTTATGTAACTGTTAAGGAATTATTTTTAATACTCAACGAAAAAGTATTTTATCTTGAAACTTTTTATGACCAAATCTGATATTTTGACACTTTCTCAAATGTTTTCAGAGTTTTAGATAAAAGGATAATTTTCCATTCCTTTTTTTTCCAAAAAAAAAAACCAAGTTTTTCAATTTAAAACTTTTCTAACATAGATTTTTTTTTTACTCTTGATTGAATTTTACAAATTCAAAAAAATACCAACATATTTTGAAGGAAAAATTTCTTTACAAGATTTTTTTAACTTAAAGTTTTTTCCCTTAATTATTTTTTTATGTGATCAGAGGGGGAGAAAATAGGGATTAAGCGGAGGTATTATTGCAATATTTTTCTGTACTTAATTACAAGATTATTATTACTTGTTTCTATTTTCTTGTTTATGTTTTCCCTAACTTAACTCAGATTAATCCACATCAAAAAGGGGAAGATTGTAAGTACCCAGAATAGTTTTGATGTGGTCAACCGAGTTAAGTTCTGTTGGTTTGATGTCTTGTATCTGTGTGCAGAAGTTTAGAAGCATAAGAAGTCGAGCAGAAAACGCAGCAAACAAGAAAGATGGCATGAAGACTCGGTGCATCCGAGGGACGAAAAGATTACGAAAGAGTACACCGGTGGACAAGGACGTACCCGACGTCCAAGGGACAAAAAGCCGAGGAAGCTCATTCAAGGAAAAGGCCGGAGTTGGATTCGGATGAGCTCAACTCCGGACATTCAGAGAATCACCCAAACACAGCAGAAAACTGGTCAACTGAAGGTTGACTAGACCACCCATCCGGGGCGCCTGGAGTTGTTCCGGGCGCCTGGGAATAGGGGCGCCCGTATTAACACTAGCACCTGGGTTGATATAAGTGCCCGGGATTGAAGTTTTATCAACAACTCAGCCTTGCAAAGTGGATCAAGTTTGACTGAGCTTCAAGGGCCCCCAACAAACACAGGCGCTCGGGATGTGTCATGTCAGCAACGGATAAGTTTGTCCAAGGGCTATAAATAGATCCCTTAAGCTCAAAAAGATAGACAATACACTTGTAATCATTTTCCTTCTGAGCTCTAATCTTCTGTGCTTTAATTTTCTTGTAAGAGGCTACTCCTCCTTCCTCAAAAGAGTTTGATAGTGGAGCCTTCAATGTCTTGGATTAGCAACAAGCCAGGTTGCAAACCAAGTTAATTCTTATGCCTCTTATTTCCTTTATGCTTATTATTATGCAATAATTAATTGTGTGTCCTTGCTAAACTCGAAAGCAAGAAACTGTCTTATTTTTTTCAGGACTATTTACCCTCATCTAGCCGGCCCGACACAATCCAACAGTAACTATGCATTAAACAAAGCAGGAAAGTGGTGCACATGCAGCAGCATCAGAAGCATTGGCTGGTGCAGTGCACTGGCAGAGAACAGTTCGTAGTAGAGGCAGGATTCTGAGAACTAAGGAGACAGGTTCTTTGGGATGCGACAGGTACAGGGGCACAAGGAAGGGGCACTAGGTAGATTGTTGATGCAGAAGGAGCATGGTCAACAGTGATAGTGCAGAAGGGGAGATCCTGGAATAGGGAAGGTATTACCAGTTAATTCCATGCGCTGAATGGGATCCTTTTTTTCATTTGAAAAAATTATGAAGTAAAAAAACATAGATCATTTATTTTTTTTCTGGATTCGGAAAGAGAGAGGAATCAGTTGGAGGATTAATGAGGTAAAGGATTATAAAAAATCCATTAGTAATTAATGCTTTGCGGCTCCCTGCAGTTGGATTGAAAACAAATGAAAAAAAATGATAAAATATTAAGATCAGGAAACAAAAGGGTAATTAAGATAGATGTATTCTGCTATATGTGTTAAACTCGACAGACTAAGATATATTCTGATATATGTGTTAAACTCAAGAGGCCGGGTTAGCAACATTTCAAGTTTTCAACTATCATAGAAACAAGTAGGGGCTAAGAATCAAACTTTTCTTCACTGCGAGCTTTTTGTCTTCCATCTCACTTCAATAGCTGCTCTTTTCTAGACGAGCAGTATCAAGGAAGCGATGTTGAATTTTGACAGTGATTTTTAGTTAGCAATAAAAGTTATTGCCCAAACCTTCCTTCCCTTGCATTGAGCACTCAGTAAATAGAGGAACAAAAGGAGTTTTGACTAAAGTGACCTCTAGGGGTAAATCTTCAAGACTTCTTCCGTGGTTATCAATCCAAAATTTTCCCTAAGCCCTTGATTTTTTTTTTCTGTTTAAAGCAGCAGTTAGGAGTTAATTGGTGTTTTTGACAAAGAACTAAGTCACAACAAAATCTCGAGATCCAATCTTGAGGTAGGATTCCCTCTCGTTGTTGGGGCAACATCCATCTAATAGGGTTGATATCATGGTGGCTTAGGAAGTGACTCACTGTGCTACTTTGTTTGCACATCTTTTCCTAAGTTGTGTAACCTAAATTTTGTGCTTGAATTCTAAATGGGCCATGGTGATGCTTTGTTGAGTTTTAAGGGTTTGTGTGGTGTTTTCAATCCTTACTATGGCTGTAATAGTAGATAATACAGTTTCATGGTAGTTACTCGAATCTAATTGAACCCTACAACAAGGACTAGGATTCCAAAGTTCTAACCTTGTAACAGTGGCATAGGGATTCATTTATGGTTTGTTAGTATAGGGCTCTTGAATTTCCTCAAGGGTTGCTTCCACTAGGAGTTATGATTGTGTGCTTGCTATTACCCCAAATTCATAGGATTTGGATATCATATGAGGATCTGAAAAGGTGGTAAAAAGGCGACCACGTACTTGTATGATTGTACAATGTTTGGGTGAAGAAAAAGGGAAGTTTTGTTTCTTAATTAAGACATTAGCTGTGCTATGCCAAAAATGACAAAATGCTAGGCAGGGTCTTAGGTTGTTTTCCTCTACTTTCAAGGGTCCTAATGGTGGTCAATAAGACCTCCTACCTCAATAATATAACCATTGTTGGAGACAAGTTTTTTTTAAGTATCCTTGCTTTTAGATGAGAGTGGTCGCACTGCTTTCATCAAATATAAGACACTATTAAATTTGAGAATAACTCTTAATTAGAGAAGTTATAATCATTTTGAGCATTAGCAAGTTGGCAAGCTATATACTGTTGATGCAAGGATCATCATAATCAAACCTATATTTTGTTATTGTTAAAGGTTCAAGTTAAGCTTTGTTATTATCTGATGAACTAATCAAGTGTGCAAGAGGCTCAACTTGGAAAATCCTAATAGGTCAGCTGACCAGATACAAGGCAAGGGAGATCGTGGAAACTAGGAAAGAAGTCCAGATGGGTCAAGTGGACCTGACATCTAGCAGGTAGATTTGATAGGTCTCGAGGATCCGATATTGAATCAAGTAAAAACCCTAGCAAGCCGATCCGATACTGAACGGTTAAAGTCCAAACATATAGATAAGCTCCTAAAGGGAGTGCAGTGAGGTTGTGTCCCAGAGGGACAAATCTTAGGCACTGATCCAACTAAAAAAACCAACAGAGATTTCTAAGTTAAGATCAAGACAGGTCTATTGTCTTAATCATGCATACTACCTATCTGTTTGCACGAATCTTGTTTTACAAGATTTTTATCATACTATCTATTGTGCAAACTTTGTTTTGCAATATCATGGCCCTTTGAACTTCAAAGGGTCATAACTTTTGACTCAGAACTCGAAATTAGGCTCTGTCAGCTATCACACGTTTAGAACTCGGAGATTAAGATTCTTGTTCACACTTTACTCTCTGCTAATTCTGTTGGTACAAGATCTGCTACTACAACGCCGAAAGGCTCACCGACATCCTACGCTTAAGCTCTTATCTTCTTTGTCAATATAATCTTTTCATTGTACTTGCATTACATTTAAAGAAATAGTAAGTTGTTACTATTGTTCTTATATTTTGTACAAATTTACTTCTCTCTTAAAGTTTTCAACAAAAAGGACTTTAGTGTATTGCCCAACGAAGTAATCAAGGATCTCGAGCCTTGGAATAAGAGTCGACGAAAGCTCTGAACCAAGTAAAAAATAACTTGTCTCTTGATTTGTGTATTTACTTATTCCGCTGCTACTTTGAATTGTATTTTTTCAAAACGAAAAGAAAGTTATAAATAAACAAGATTCATCCCCCCCCCCTCATATATTACTATCCAACATATACAATCATGGTCATGGTAAAGTCTTGACATTGTTTGTTTTTAGCTTCTACGTATGTATCCAAAATCTTCGACTCTTATGTTATTTCCAACTCCGCCCAAGGCGAATAAATCCCGTTATTGCATCGCTGATCCCAAGCCTGGATAAAAGAAGGTTACATTAGGATGTCAGCCAACGTCAGCCAACGTAAAACATAAGCTTTATGTATGAATCCATCAAACATCACACTAATGCTAGGTTACTCTCCAAAAGAAATGCATTGTAGGATCCGACTGTAACATATATTCTCACATCCTAGGTTGGAAAAAAATAGACATATACTTTCGCAGCATGGATACATGGAACACATTGTGTATACCCGTAAGGGTTGGTGGTTGCGCCAACTGATAAGCTACCTCACCCATCCTCTCCAATATCTGGAAGGATCTGATGTAACGATGGGCTAATTACCTTTCAGTCTAAATCTCTTAACCTCTTTAGTGGGTGAAACATATAGAGATACATGGTCATTCATTATAAACTCCAATGGCCTTCGTCTCCGATTCGCATGACTCTTTTATAAGTCATGGCTTCCAACATTCTTCTTCAGATGATTCGTACTAAATTTGTTGTTTCCAAATTCTTCCCATAAGGTAGGGGATCGACATGCTCTGTCGTATAAAGTCTAATAAGGCGTTATCTGAATAGCTGAATAATAGCTATTGTTGTAAGCAAATTTAACTAAGAGTAAATGATCTTCCTAATTGCCTTCGAAGTTCATCACGCACGCTCTCAATAGATCCTCCAGTAGTGTCTGTATATTGTGCTATGACTGTCCATCTGTTTGTGAATGAAAAACTATATTGAAACGGAGCTCTGTATCCATGGTTTGTTGGAGGCTCTGCTAGAATCGTGAGGTGAATCACGAATCTCCATTCGATATGATACTCAGAGGTATACTATGAAGTTTGGTAATCTCTTTGTAATATAATTCTGCTAGGCGATCCAACGGGTCTGTCTTACGGATATGTAAAAGTGAGCAAATTTGGTTAATCGATCAACGATCACCCAAATCGAATCATGCACCCTCCAAAATCCATCATACTATGTTTCCCTTTCTACTCGAGCATAAAAATTTTCCGAAGTTAGTTTACTAGCCTCTGACGCTTTTTTGTGGGTTATGGGCCCACTATGCTTTCATTGCGTCGTTTTGATGTTCTATCTTCACTTGTTGATATACAAAGTGTCGAGGTACAAGATCCTCAATGTCCTTCGTACCATTCCACTTGGAAGGACATCTTAAGCCCTGATATACAGATACTTCCCGGATGTATTACAAATCCAGATTGATGTGCTTCCTAGAGTAAGTCCTCTTTGACAAGGTGTACTTCAGGAACACACAATCTTCCTGAAAAATGTAGGATCCCTTTCTCGTCGCATGAGTTGTCCTGAGATCACTTTGTTGCACAGATACTGAAGACGTTGTTCGCGATCCTTCACAGATCGGGAATATATCAAAATATCGTCAATGAATACAGTGACAACCTGATCCAAATAATCTAAGATTACCTGATTCATCAAGTATGTGAACATAGCTGGAGCATTGGTAAACCCAAATGACATTACCAAGAACTCATAATGTCCGTATCGACTTCGAATATTGTCTTCAGATCATCTGCATCCCTTACTCTCTAAGTTGATGATAGCCTGAGCGTAAATCAATCTTAGAGTATACCTAGGTGTTTTTGAGTAGATCAAATAAATTCTCTATCCGTAGTAGAGGGTATTTGCATTTAATTGTCCGTAGTCTATGTATAATCTTAGTAATCCATCATTCTTTTTGACAGAGTACTGGGCTCCCCTGGTGAAACACTAGGACGGATGAATCCTCTATCCAACAACTCTCGAAGCTGTATCTTTTGCTCTTCCAGTTCCTTTGGTGTCATAAGGTATGAGGTCTTTGATACCGATGTTGTACTTAGAATCATCTCAATCGTAGATCCTACTTGCCTCATTTGGGCAAGCCGAGGAGTTGTTCTGGAAATACGTCTGTATATTCTTGAACTATGTGAACATCCGAGAGCTATGAAGCACCAACCTCATCAACCTTTATCAATGATGATAAGTATCCCTAACAACCATGGGATAATAGTCTCTGAGCTTGCAGTGAAATTTCATCATCCTTGGTCCCAACGAATTCCCAAAAGGGTTGGTTTGGAGGTCGGAAGGTGACTACTCTCGCTTGGTAATCAATTGTGGCATGGTACGTGCCTAACCAATCCATGTCTAGGATGATGGCAAATTCCACCATTTCAAGCACTTGAAGATTTACCATGTGTGTATGACTACCGAAGATCAACACCTTTCCAAACGGTAGAGATACGACCAATCCATGCCAACAATGCTCGAGATATAAGTGAATATGAACTATAGTATCCATTAATAAATCTGCAAGAGAAGAATAAACTAAACAATACCCCAAATTACCAATCCCTCAACTCACTGTATCTCCGCAGATGTTACCTTCTATAATTCCCACTAAATAACGGCAAGCTGGAGGCTTGTGTGCGCATCTGAGGGACGAGGGCCGAAGACGAAGAGGGCGCGAAAGCAACAAATCGAGACTGCTAGTGAAGAGTCAGCTGAATTGTGAGGGGTCATGTGCTGAGGGAATGTACTCGGAAAATCCTAGGGGTCGAGTGCTGAGAGAATTGTACTCGGGAAGGAAACCTAGGTAGGGCAGTCGACTGGCCTCAGGCAGTCGACTGATAAAAGGGGCAGAAAAATCAGTCGACTACAATGGGAGCAGTCGACTGGTAGCAGCCAAAATTCGAACATTGGGGCTTGCAACGGTCGAGTTTTAGTGGGGGCAGTGGGGCAGTCGACTGGTAGCGACTAGTTTCAGCCTTGAGTTCTATTTAAGAGAACTCGATTTGGGCTGGGAGCTCTTGACGAAATGAGCTTGGTTAGAGCTCATTAGTAGTTTTTGGTGCTCAGAAGTGTGTCCGGGTTTGTAGCGAGGTTTCTCCACCCACAAGGAGTTACACGAGCTAGCCGGAGGGCATCCGAAGAGTGATCCATCGAAGGATCAAGGGATCATCCACTTTACGGACAACTGTGGAGTAGGAGCGTCATCTCCGAACCACGTAAAAGGTAACGTGTTAGCATTGTTTAGTTTATTGTTTAGTTTTCCGCTTGTGCTAGCTAACACGTGTAGGAAGAAGAAAATCGACGAACCCCCCCCTCTAGCTTGACGCACACGATCTAACAAGTGGTATCAGAGCGAAGGTCCGCTCTCATTGGAATAACCGCCAAAAGAGCACAAGCTAGAGGAGATGATGATGGAAGACAAGTTGGGTGATGACATCAACACTCCACCTCCCTATGATCATGAAGATTTCGACTATTGGAGGACAAGAATGAAGACTTGGCTTGGAATGGATTGGGAGTGTATGATGATAATAGAAGAGCCCTTCGAGATTCCAAGAGACAAGCATGGGAAAAGACTTCGACCTAGATATTGGACTAAAGAGTAACAAAGTCAATCAAGGGCAAATGAGAAGGTAATTTCGGTATTAATTAGTACTTTGCCTAATGATGTATTGAGTGGTGTAGGTAAGTATAAGAATGCATGTGAGTTATGGAATAAGATGAGAGAATATCATGAAAACTCTACCCAAGCTCAAATGGTGGAAGAGCCAAAGGAGATAAGCCTAATGGTCCAAGAAAAGGAAAAAAGAAAAAGACTTGTCAATCTCATCAAGTGAAGTGGCACAATCAAGTGAAAGATCATCCACCTCATCAAGGGAAGAAGAAGAGGTCTCTACTTCAAGAATTGAGGGGGATGAGAGACCCTCATCAATACCGGAGCAAGTAGAAGCTCCTACCTCCACCAAAGCAATGACAAAAGACCACATAGTATGCTTTGGGTGCAATCAAAAGGGACACTACAAGGACAAGTGTCCACTAGGTAAGAAGGAGGTAAACCTTAAACCCGGGTCAATTCATTTAAAATCTAATATGGGTTGTAAGGAAAAGAAGGAGAAAAAGCATATTAAATGCTTTACATGTGGGGAGCTAGGGCACTATCATACCAAGTGTTCGAGAAAAGGAGAGCTCAAGAAAATGGAGCACTTGAGAAGATGGGAGAAGAAGGAAAAGAAAAGAAGCTCGCATCAAGGGGGAGCTCCAAAGGTAAGAGAAGTAATCTCTAAAGTTAAGCATGTGTCAGATTCATTTATATATGCTAGAAATAGTGAAAAATGCTTGCTTGTGCATAATCATAGATTTAGGTATAATGATAGGAATAGGGTTAACAAGGTAGATCCAAACCCTAGAAAGGTCATGCATCATGATAAACCCAAGACCTATGTACCTAAGGATCAAAGCATGAATCCCAAGAAAGGGAGACATATGCCTAGGAAGATGGGTAGGTCTAGAAATATCCAAGGTGGATATGTGGATTCTAGGGTTAAAAGCCTAGAAAGGGAAAATTAAGCTTTGAGGGCAAGGTTTGATAAATTGGAAAAAACCCTAGGAAGATTCGCGGTTGGATCTAAGGGTTTAGGTATGGTGTTGGGTGGTCTAAAACCCAACAATGATAGATCAGGATTGGGATACCGATCTAAAGTCTCCAATGTCAATGAAAAAAATATGCTAGGGTAGCATATAATTATGGCAAGAAGGGGGAGTCCGAAAATGACAAGGGGGTGTCATTTAAAAACAAAAGGAAGGACTTAACCAAGGACAAGGTGACTAAGGTTAAGAGAGTCAAGGTTGTAGGTCAAGAGTCACCGGGGGTATACCGGTGTGGTTTAGTGTTTGTTGAGTCACCTAGGGAGGTGGCTAGGGCTAAGAACTTAAGGGGGAGCTCTAGGAGTCTTTTGGATCCATGGTAAATGGATCTCGGGAGGTGTTCCTCTAGGAAGTCTAGGTGGACCATGGAGTGTGCCAAAAGAGTTGGAGACGGATGTGAGTCTCAATTCTTGGGTTTTAGCATGTTGGATTTGAGTTTCATGCATGGGAAGATGGCATTGGGGTCATATTGCATGAAGGGTGGTTTTTGATATATAAATACCATATAAGTCAATACTAGGGATGTATTGTGGATTGGTATGGGCAAAGACATCAAGAGGAAACCAAAACTAGGAGTTTAGGTCAAGGTTTAATTGAACAATTTAGGTAGTTTTGGGTTTTGTGTCAATCTTGGGAATGGTGATAGATACAATTTTGAGTGTATTTTTCCCAAGTAGGTATGGGTACCACAAACCTCTCCACAAAATTTGAGAATTTTTGGAGACTTGTAGAATTTCTGATACATTTCTGAATTTGGATTTAGAAGGCTGAAAAATTGGTTTTCAGCGTGCCAGTCAACTGGTAACTGTCCCAGTCGACTGGTAAAGGCTGAAAAATGGGTTTCAGCTATTGGAAGGTGTCCAAATGATGTGAAACAAGTGTGGAACCTTATGGGGGGTTAGTACACTGTGTTTATAATCATTTAGAGGTTAAAATATCCATAAGGGGGAAATTGTTGGAGTCTTTTGATATGTGGCAAAGGGGGAGAAGTGTTGGGTTTAAGTGGGAAACCAAACACGCCTTTGCAGGAAATCCTAGGTCTAAGGGGAGCCTAGGTAAAGGGGGAGCATTGTTACTCCATTGTTGGCGTAAGGGGAACCTTAGAAAGGTTCTTAAAAAGCCTTTGTAAGACCAATGTAGGGGGAGCCTTGGAAAGGTCCCGGTTTGATAAAAAGTCCTAAACTCGTGGGGAGGTTAGGTGTGGGTATGCCTTGGGATAGGATCCATGTTTGCAATGCATATGCATTGGCGGTGTAAGTCTAAGGTGGAGCCTTGGCAACGTAAGTCCAAATGGTTGTTAGCATTGTGTTTTGCTATTTTTTTTCCCTAACTTAAACGGATTGCCAAACATCAAAAAGGGGGAGATTGTTGGGTCAATCTGTGGTCCGGAGGGACCATGTGTTTTGATGTTTGGGCAAAGGGTTTAACTTAGGTTTACCCTTGTGTTTTGATATGTGTATTGGAGCGTGCAGGTCTTGCAGGATACACATGGACTTAGCTGGACGGCTTTGGGTACGGTGAAGGTGTTAGTGAGAGCCCTAGAGCCAATCATATGATGATTACTTTTTGGACTCATTGTATCATATTCTTGTATATATATTTCTTATATATAAAGGCATTTCTTATGGTTATTGTACTTATGTGTATTGGTGCCAAATAACTTAGTATAATAACGTCCTTGAGTAGAAGGTTCTTATCTATATCAATCGATTAGTTGAATCGATAGTGAGATGATATAGAGAACACTACTTTTAATTATTCCTAGTCAAGTATTAACATTCAACGACAATGTTAATGCATAGAGACTAGCATGTAGGTCAACATGATGACTTGATCTCACAAGTCATGGATATGAGATATCAAGTTGACACATGGGTATACATTAGGGAATGTATACTGAATGGCCCGCCATGAGAAAGTATCATGGATCGTTATATGAGTGTCATATACTTTCTCATGTGACTATTAGTATGACTATTAGTCCTTAGACCTGAAGTCACCATAGTTCCCTACATAAGGAGTTATGTACTTTGGTTTCGTCAAACGTCACCCGTAACTGGGTGGACTATAAAGGCGATTACTGGGTATGTAACAAATTATGCGGAGGGATGTGAGTGATGTAGATGGGATCTATCCCTCCTATATGACGGGAGAGATATCATAGTCTTGATAGAGTGAGATCACTAAGTGCATGGCCATGCCCAAATAAGGCAATATGAGATATTGAGCTTATTTGATTATAGTGAGTCTACTTGGAGTTCAAGACACATAGATTGATTGGAGGATGACACGGTCTATGCTTCATAGAAGATCAATCTAGATATCGAGGATAGAAGGGCGTTGTCACATATTGTGATGGTCACAATTATTAGTCACAATGGTGATGTTGGATCTCGACATTCTTGTAACTTGGGTAGCAATGATGTGTTGCTAGATACCTCTCATTGCTTATGTCCTTAAATAGGTTTAAGGGCATTGCCAACGTTACAAGAACCTATAGGGTCACACACATAGAGCAATAGATGGAGAATAAGTCCATATGATGGACCGAGAGTAATGAAGTGACTTGACTCAAGCCACATCACCTTGACTTAACCAAGTGATGACTTGGCATCATCATCAAGGCTAAGTAACCTCCCCATTTGAATTTTGAATTCAAATAAGGGGGTTATGGAAGGTGGTGGCCGGCCACTTATACACACACAATGAGTTTTTCTTGGGTGTGATTGATTTTTCTCCTAATGAGTTTTTTGGTTTTGGCTCTCCCTCTCCTCTCTTGTGGCCGAGACCCCAAGCAAGTGCTAGCACACTTTTGGGCTCTCCTCTCCACTCTCTTGCTTGTGTGGATACTTCTAGAGGGTTGCTACTTTGCGTCCTTGAGATCCGACACCAACCGAGGAGCGAGCGGGAATTGCGGGGCACGCATCGAAGGTAGTTTTTCTCTTCTCTAATAGATCTAGGTTGTAGATCGGTTTTGAAGCATGTAAACGAGCACTCGTAAATTTTCGAAATGGTTTCGGATCCTTTCTATTGGGGCTTTCGGGGTTTCCGCGACGCGAAAAAGCAGTTTTCGCCGGCCCGAAAAACCCTATAGAAGGGTGGAATGGAGACAAGCCGTGGGCTTGTGTGCACCCAGGGACCATGGATAGCAGGGACGATGAGCCGAAGGACGCGGATTTCGAGGAATACGTGAAGGATGGCATGGAAGCAAGCTGGAGGCTTGTGTGCGCATATGAGGGACGAGGGCCAAAGACGAAGAGGGCGCGAAGGCAACAGATCGAGGCTGCTGGTGAAGAGTCAGCTGAGTTGTAAGGGGTCGAGTGCTGAGGGAATGTACTCGGAAAATCCTAAGGGTCGAGTGCTGAGAGAATTGTACTCGGGAAGGAAACCTAAGTAGGGCAGTCGACTGGGCCTCAGGCAGTCGACTGATAAAGGGGCAGAAAAATCAGTCGACTGCTATGGGGGCAATCGACTGGTAGCAGCCAAAATTTGAACGTTGGGGCTTGCAACGGTCGAGTTTTAGTGGGGCAGTCGACTGCCCTTGGGGCAGAGGCAGTCGACTGGTAGCGGCTGGTTTCAGCCTTGGGTTCTATTTAAGAGAACTCGGTTTGGGTTGGGAGCTCTTGAGGAAATGAGCTTGGTTAGAGTCATTAGTAGTCTTTGGTGCTCAAAATTGTGTCCGGGTTTGTGGCAAGGTTTCTCCACCCACAAGGAGCTACACGAGCTAGCCGGAGGGCATCCAGGGAGTGATCCACCGAAGGATCAAGGGATCGTCCACCTTACGGACAGCCGTGGAGCAGAAGCGTCATCTCCGAACCACGTAAAAGGTAATGTGTTCTGCTTGTGCTGGCTAACACGTGTAGGAAGAAGAAAATCGACGAAAGCTATTCACCCCCCCCCTCTAGCTTGACACACACTATCTAACATTTGGTTCGTTCCATCTCTTTGGTTACAGGTCAAGGCTCAAACTCTTGTCTTCTTATTCTTGGGGTTCTTTTCCATCGATTGTTCTCGAGTTCCATCACGATCGTTGGTGGGGTTCGTATCACTATGTTGTGCGACCCCTCCCGCGGGGTTAAACGAGCCTTCTGCGACGACCCCGAGAGTCGTGTGACATTTCCGTGACTGCCGCTGGGCCTGGTGTCGAGTCATGCCGGTGTCGATTGGCGAGCAGAACAAAATATTTTGCCCGTTCGATCAGCTCGGCATGATATTTCCACCTTGGTTTGGAACCTTATTGGTTGCTTCACTTGCAACATATAGCAAATTGATTTCAGTATCTGGAATATAATTTATTATACCACAGAAGTAGTTTATGCACACAATCGTGCTTTAAGCATAGTTATCAAAATCAAATAGAAGAATAGGTTACGAATGCAACATTGTTTATTTAAATAATATAGAAATAACATATTCAATATTAAAAGGGCACAAAAATAAACAAATAAAAAAGCATTAATATGCCTCTAATGCATCATATAAGATTAAAAAAAAATCAAGCAGAGAATATTGTTATGCATATCAACATAAAATATTTTCTATATAATGTGTAAATTGGAAAATGGGATTTGTATGCATAATTTGGGAGATGGGCAGGGGTTACAAGGAAAGGTGAACAAATAATGCTCAGGGTTTGTTTTAAAAGTGCAATTGTCCCTTCTAATTATAAAATATAATTTCAATGTTGAGGTATGCGTTCAAAAACAGCTTAGGTCTTACAAAACTGAAACGTTCACAAAAGTCACTACAAACTCAGTTGTGTCACACAAATCGCACAGATCTTTTGGCGTTTTGGTCTTGTAATAGAAACAAGCAACCGAAAGCACTGATTGTGATTTTTCTGGTTTGATTGGTCAAGACAATTCATGGCAATGTCTTACATCCAATAATGATATGGCTGGTGCACTTTTTACTATTTTCAGTAAGTTCTTTTTCACCTTTGATGCACTTTTACTCATTTCAGTAAGTTCTTTTCACCTTTGTCTTGCCAAGGCAGAGAGCGGTTGATTGAATACTCTCATCACAAATGATAGAACGGCTAATGCACTTTTTACTCATTTCAAAAAGTTCATTTCACCTTTGTGTTTTTGAAGCTTTAGATTGATTGTACACTCTCATCGTAAATGGAAACTAGCCAAATATGAGTTGCTTGGTGAACCAATTTGTTTGGAAGATAGATGTGCTTATATCCTACCGGGTAAAAATGAGTCTCCAATTCATATTGTTCGACGATAGAGTTTTATGATATTTGGTGGGATGTTTTTGGGAAAGCATCTCAAACATTTGATACATAAATCTATATCTTTTGCAAAAACAAATAACTGGGTACATTCCCTTAAGTTCTTTTGTGTTAATTTATAATATTGAGTGTGCACCTTAAATTCATTTTCTCATACTTGTTGGGCTTTTGATGAGGTTGAGTTGCCCTACCAAGCAATGTAATGCACTTGGCCAACTTAGCTAGCAACCCAATTAGCTCAAATTGCCCAAAAATAATTATTTTAGCGTTATTTAGGTTTTTTTTAACAATGGTATAGAAGAGATTTTGATTGTGGACAAGTTGGTTAGGTGGAGCATTCCAGATGCCTTGAGGTGCATCTGGGCGCTTTGAGATATGATATTGTTTGTAGCAAGGAGGATTCTCTTCTAAGGGATAGCTTTTGGTGTTTGAAAAATGCTAGCGGTGATGTTTTTATCATTCTCCATACAGGTATTGAGAGAGGAGTCTTAGATAGAAAGGACTTTTGTATAAGGTATGGTAGTGTTTTATCTAATTCTTATTGGATGTTTCTTTCATATTTATATAGATTTGGAATCTCTCTATGAAGGACACTTATGATGAACTACAGTAAATCATGTTTGTTCTTACCGTGTGGTTTCGTTATTCAACCATGGGAGTTGAAGATTCACCATGTGGGCGTGTGGTGGAGGTGATCCTACTTTCTAAAAAGATCAAATTTGGGTCTACACTGCAAGTGTGTAGTTGGAGGAGGCAAATTCGACCATGTGGTGCTAAAGGCCTCTAGTTCCAACAGACGGTATCAAAAACACTAGTGAGCCCAACATAACTACCTCGTTGTTTAAGAAACAATGATATATGAATATTAACCAAAAGAGCAAAACAACAGCAATTCATCCAAACCGATTAATCATCAATTTGCTTACCACTGACACAAATTAGAATGTATCTAGCTTAAATCAAGGAGAACCACATATCCTATTAGTCATTGTCTTCAAGTGGATGGGTACCCAATTACCCAAAGGAAAGAACTATTAAGATGGACACGCAAAGTCTCCCCAACGTTTTCGACCAATAAAAAATATAACCAAAGAGAGCTATTTAGTTGTCAAGTCTAGAAGAGAAGTATAAGCACCAGTCGCAGACAAACTTTCTCACTTTCAAGATCAAGACCTGTTAATTCCCAGGAAGAAGTAAAAAAAGGAGGATAAAAAAGCAAGTTTTCGATGAAAAATCAAGTTGGAGTACCAGTGGAGGTGACGCAAGCTTGAGGGATGGAGATTCCGCGGCAAGACTTGATGGGGTAGACGAAGATGGAGGCGACGGTAGCGGCGGCTTCTGCAGGCTCCCGCGACCCAAACAAAGCAGCCAGAACCGAAGAGGCCTTCTCCATGTCGCTTGTCTTCTCTGATGATGCCCGTTTGTCTGATTCGTCTGCTTAACCTTTTTCTTATACATTTTGCGGCGTGCCCCTGTTGGTCATTAGATCATGATAAGGACTGCCCCACGGGCAGCCGAGATGGTTAGAGCACAGGGGCTTGCATCTAACCGCCTGGGTTCGAGCCGCACGGGGCGCGCTGCGATAATATCAAAGGCGTCCTGTGTACAAAGTACTCGGCCCAACTGTGTCCTAACTGTTTCGGTTACCGTGATTTACCTCCCTCGTCTTGGCTTAGGGGCAGGCTGTCGGGGGCGCTGGGGGCGAGCGTAATCGCCTTTTGCACCTGTTGGTCATTAGATCATGATAAGGACTGCTTTCCGCGCGCATACCGTACCGCTAAAAATTAACTCGTATTTCCGTGGAAAGCAAGAAACGAAGGATTGAGATAAAAATCCAAAAGAAAGGAAGTCTCAACTAGGGAAGAAAAGAAAAAATATTATACTTTTTAATTCAACTAAAAAAATTATTTGAATATTAAAATAAATCTATTTTATTTTTATTTTTAATTTAATACATCAAAAATTACTATATATATATGAAATAATATTATACCAAAACATTCTTTATTAATATAACCAAAATGATTTAAACTTATCACAATCATTACAACCTAACTAAAATCAATCAGAGACTTGTAAAAAAAATTTAACATTAAATATTTTTTATGTCTATTTTCCATATGAGAAAATTTTATTTTACACTCCCTAAAAATTCATCTTTACTCTCTAATACACCAATTCACAAATTTACACCCATTAATTTCTTATCCTCCCCCTCATTTCTCCCAAGATACAATCTTCATCCCTATGAAGAAAAAGCTCTAACCAAACAAATTCATCGGTCCACCACTCCCCATCGATGACAATAAAAAGCCCTAACTATCGAGATCCATCGCCCGACCAAACCCATCGACAAAGAGACTGAAGCAAGCGACTAAAGAGGCAGAGTCGACGCCAGCTAATCACCTCAAAAAATAATAAGTTTCTTTACTTTTTGAAATTTTTTGATCAATTAGTTACATTTTGTTTGATTTCTATAGTTTATTATTTATTTATTGTTGGCTATTATTCGAATTTTTTTGGCTTCTCTATTTTCAATGGGTTGTTGTACAATTTGTGCAAAGTTTTGTACTATTTGATGTTGGTTTGTTTCATTTTGATGCCAACTACATTGATGATGATATATTTTGGATTAAGAATCTCTACAAATCACTTTGATTTGTTATATTTGTTAGTGTAGTTTGTATTAATGGTCAAACTCAGGTTTTGATGTATAATAAAATAGTTAGAGTTAGGAGCGTTGTTATTTAACCTTGTTATCAAGTGTGCAGGATTGAAAGGCTTAGACCTGACACCAGATCAAAATCCAAGGTGGTTAACTCATGGAAGGAAGTCCAGTTGGGTCCGCAGGGCTTGACAACTAGCTGAAGTCTGGGTTGGTGAAGACCTGGCATGAAGTCCAGCTGGGTCCGCAAGACTTGACAGATAGCTAAAAGACCTAGTAGGTTAAGAAGCTAAGTAGATCTATGACGGTAAGTAAAGTAAATCATTGGAGCAGCGAAATCTAGTGGCAATGAGTCCCCGATGAGACTTTAGGTACGATCTAGTAAGAACCATTTTGGAGCTATAAGCTGAGGCATTGACTAGATCCTGGTCTTGGGAAGACAGAATCTAATTAATACTCATTTCATTTATCTTATTTTACACTTGTACTAACTTTATTTTGTAGAGTATACTTTATTTTGGACTAATATATTTTGCAAAGTCTAAACTGTAAAATTCAGCCCCCGATGAATAGTGCCCGAGACGTCTCGGGAGGGACCTGAGGCGCCCTCAATGACTGAAGGCGCCTTCCCGCAGCTGTCACTAGAGATAAGAGTTCATAAAATAGAGGCACCTCGGTTTAAATACGAGGCACCTCAGTGGGAACTGAGGCGCCTCACTTGGTATTGGAGGTGCCTTCCAAAGGATAAGCTACACAGACTGCGGATCTGATAACATTTTCATATCTGAGGCGCCTTAGTTCCCAACTGAGGCTCCTTAGGGAACTGAGGCGCCTCAAATACTTTATATTGGTGCAAAAAGTATCAGACAAGAATAGTTAATCTCTAGTATTTCAATATTTGACAATATATCAAGGTCTGGTCAGATTAATCAAGAGTTGAGCCAAATAGGGCTTGATGTTTGGTAAGGTAAACTCATGTTTGATCAGTTTGACTAAAGGATTAGCCAAATAGGACATGATGTTTGGCAGAGTGATTAGCACCCAAGGTTGGTCAGTTTGACTAAGGGTTAAGTCAAACATGACTTGATATTCGACAGAGTAACTAAACCTAGATCTAGTCGATTAGACCAAGGACTAAGCTAAACAGGACTTAGATATTTGGCAGAAAGAAGTCTAGTCAGGATCAGATGACTAGCAAAGAAGTCCTTGTCAAGGCACCGATGACTTGGTGTGTGAAGCTAGGCACAAAGTCATAATTCGGAGAATTGGGCACGAAGTCTTGGTTCGGGGAATTGGGCACGAAGACCTGCCGAGGGTTGGGTATGAAGTCATGGTTTAGGGAATTGGGCACGAAGACCTGACCGAAGGTTGGGCACCGAAGTCCTAGTCGAGGATTGGGCACGAAATCCTGGTGAGTAAAGCTAGGTCCTAGTGAGTGAAGTTAGGTGGACAAAGTTTCTAGTGAGTGAAGCTAGGCATGAAGACCTGACTGCAGGTTAGGCACAAAATCCTAGTGAGTGAAGCTGGGTAAAAGTCTTAGTGAGTGAAGCCAGGCAAGGTAAAGTGAGGCTAGGCATTGGGAAACCCTAAGGAGTTGACCTTAGGTAGTAAAGTCTTAGAGAGTTGACTCCAAGCAAAGCCTAGTAGATCAGGTAGAATTATAGAACTAAGGCTTAGGATTGTTTGTTTGTTTTTGTGTTTGTTTGTCTTGTAGGAACCTGGAGCTAGAGATGAGATGGGAGAGAAAATGCAAATGAACAAACTCTGGGTTAGGGGCTTCCGGGCGCCCCTATTGAACCGGGCACCCTCAAGGTTGGTTTTATTTCTGCGCCGGATTCGCCATGTTGATCAGATTGGGTCACATGGAGGGCACCCTATAAGCACTCAGGTGCCCGAGTGACCCATATATAAAATGGTTCGAGTCATAGTTTCAGAACATCACTTTCATCATCCTACTACTCTCCGACTATGAAAGAAAAGCGCTATAACGAAGTTTTGTGACCAAGGAGACTCCAGGAGGAAGTATGTTGCACTTTAGACTTTCAGAGTTGGCCGAGATCTTCACTTTGGGTTTGGTTTATTATAAGTTGTACTGTTCTTATTTTATAATTGTGATTGTATTATTGAACTGTAAGATGGGTTTTCTCCACCTCTGAAAATTATGGAAATGAGGTCATTAGTGGACTCACGCGCGAGTACATAGGCCATGGACGTATTGACCCTGGGGATTTGGAAACCAAGTAAATAAATCTCGCGTATCACTGTTGTTTGCTTTCTTTCTATTTATTATTCCGCTGTGCTACTAATGACTCTGATATTAAGTTGACGAACGAACAACGAGAAGACAATAAGCGACAGTCGATATTCACCCTCCCCCCCTCTATCGATGCCACCAATCCCACACTCTATAAAAGGGTAGCGAGTGCAAGCTTGAACAGACAACTTCTACACATTGTTCTTGAGCCCAAGCTATCGTTCTGCTTCCCCATCCATGTGTTGTGGCTCTGCTACAACTCAATCACGATCGACCTTTGCTGGAACACCAATGTCAACACACGAGCCTAACCGAGATTCTTCTACTGTGTAGGGTTCGTGTGAATAGGAAGTGTAGGGTTGTTGCATTTCCTATCTATTTGTATTCGACTACTCTATCAGGAGTTTACTAGTAGAGAGATTTAGTGGATTGCCCGTCAGAAAGGACCAAGGGGCTTGGGCCTTGGAGTAGGAGTCATCAAAGGCTCCGAACCAAGTAAAACTGTTTGTGTTCTGTTCGACTTGTGTTTTGTTTATTGTATTTTCGCCGCACATTGATTTCCGAAAAAGCAGAGATTTTTAAAATACACATGATTCAACCCCCCCCCTCAAATGCAATGATCCTACAGATAGTATCAGAGCCAAGTTCACTCTAAATCGGTGTAACCACCATAAGAGCAAGGGGTTTCTTTTTCGTTTTCGGCTTTCAATTTTTCATATAAGTCTAAAATTGGTGCAATCACCTCTTTTTATATAGACTTTTATCATTCAACTTGTATTCAAAGTTGGTGCAATACTACTCGAGTCGCTCTTTTAATTTATTCTTCTCTAATACTACTAATCTAAGAGCTAGTATTGGATTTTTTTTATATTTCTCTGTGTGCAATATTTATAAATGGCCCAAGAAGAAGGGTATATCACAGTTCACCCACCAATGTTCAATGGGGAAGACTTCCTCTACTGGAAGAGAAGAATGGAGGTTCATCTTAAGACTGACATGGACCAGTGGTTTGATGTCCAGTCCAGATAATCACCACCAACTGAGAAAGGAACCAATCTCCTTCTAAAGCCATATAAATAGAACTTGGAGATAAAGAAGAAGACTCAAGTAGAGTTCAAGGCCCAATATACTCTTCAGTGCGAACTGACCAAGGAAGAACTATTCGGATTGGACCAACTGAAAGCGTAAAAGAGCTCTGGGATAAATAAATTGAGCCACATAAAGGAACAAAATACGCCATGGTAACAAAATGAGATCTACTTTTAAATAAGTTATTTAATATAAAAATGCAGATGGAGAAATAACAAGTCAACTCCATGCCCAAATCAAGGACAAAATGAGTGAGACCCATCTAATTGGTCACCAACTAGATAACCGAGACATGATAAGGTATGCTCTCAATGTGTTCTCTTAAAATTCACTGTGGGAATCCATTATAGATACCTACACAATTTCAAGGAACCTTTTTAAACTTAAATTGGATGAACTCTTTTGTGAATATAATCATACGAACAAATTAATGCCCAATCGGTCGAGAAAGGTATAACATTATTTGCAAGTACTTCAAAGAAGTTTAAGTCAAGGAGTAAAACCAAGCGTTCCGGAAGGAATCGACGTTGACGGCCAGTCACCAGGGTTCAGCCCACGCGGATGCTGATGCTAGAGGGAAGAACTCTCACCCTGCGAGATTAACACGAGCATTAATGGGAACACACTGGTGGTTGTCAGGCGGAGCCCACTCCGACGCTTAAGTCAGTGCCTCAGTATAGGAGATGGAAGAAAGCAAGGAGAAGATGCTTAAGTTAGATAGTGCGTAACTTCTTTATCGGAGGGGTTGAAGTACCTTTTATACCTGAGACGGTGATCATACGTGTCTCCACGATCTTCACGACGTCCCCACGCGGATGCTGATGCTAGAGGAAGAACTCTCACCCTGCGAGATTAACACGAGTATTAATGGGAACACACCGGAGGTTGTCAGGCGGAGCCCACTCCGACGCTTAAGTCAGTGCCTCAGTATAGGAGATGGAAGAAAGCAAGGAGAAGATGCTTAAGTTAGATAGTGTGTAACCTCTTTATCGGAGGGGTTGGAGTACCTTTTATACCTGAGACGGTGATCATACGTGTCTCCACGATCTTCACCATGTCCCCCCGATTGTCGGTTACGGGATCAGCCTTGACTAGTCCACGTAGCCATTAAACCCGGACCATTGCGGTAATTATGGGTCATGATTATCCTGTAATAATTGGTGATGATTATCCGCAGATCCGCAGATCCGTAGCCATTAAACCTGAACTGTTACTTGCGGTCGAGTGCTTCTTGGGCCCTGCTACCCCGAGGTGATCTCGGGGTCTTTTGGCCTGGGGAGTCCCGGGCGTTTACCTTCTCGAGGTGGTCTTGGAGACCTGACCTCCCGAGGTGATCTCGGGCATGCGCCTTCCCGAGTCGGTCTCCAGAGCATGCCTGTTCGTGGTGTTCTCGAGAACCCACCTTCCCGAGGGGGCTTCGGGCGCCACATAAAGAAAGTCATCCAGACTCGGTAGATCTTGCAACATAGCTTCTTCAGTCCACGTGTCAGTCACAGGGTGCTCAACCCCATCACAAGTCCCTCCCTTCAAGTCTAATCGAAGGAAGTGTTGCTGACTGATTGAACTAGTGGTGTAGCGAAGAAGCTATGTTATGGTGGGTCCATGCACCCATTACTACTTTATTGGCGGCCCGTTGAGTCCAAGGAATCGAAACATTCGCCCCAGGGTCCGAGGCAATCTTTTTTTGAATTTGCCCTCCTAAAAGGCTCTTGCAATTCTCGAGGCGCAGCAATGATAGCGTCCATCATCCATAAAAAGCGCATGGCGCTCTTTAATGGCGACAAAACTCCTTCGCGAATTTGTCTTCGCCACGTGCCCCAACTGCTCTCCTCGCGATCTCTTACTGATATGCGCAGCTGTAGCAGACTCACATCAAATGACTGTTTAGTGGCACCGCCTCGATGTGGCTGTTTTCCGCCGTCCATGTGCCTTGCCCCTATTGAACACATGTAGGCAGCCTCCTCCATATAAAAAGGGGAGTCAAAGACGTTCGGCCACATTCCGGCTTCCTCATTCAGCAGACCTCGTCTTCGTCCTCTTTCTAAGGACCCCTTTCGCATAAGTCTTCTGCTTCCTTCTCGTCATTTTCCTTAGAAACCATGGAAGGCTACCAAGCGAAGTGGTATGAGTATGCCTCTTCTAGAGTGAGGTTGGAGGCCCTACAGGCAGCCATTGAGGCTTACAGCATTCCGGCCGAGATGGCGATGGTGATCCCTAAAGTAGACCAGACGCCGATGGAATCACCCATAGGTTTCTTTACCTTCTTTCTGGGCCAAGTAGAGTCAGGGCTCCGTTTCCCCATTCCTCCTTTCTTCATGAATGCGGCCTCCTATTTTGGTATCCCTCTCCACCAGATGGCTCCCAACGCCTTTGCTCAGATGGGCGAGGCGTATATTATCTTTAAACTCTTCAACATTCCTCTGACCCCTCGCCTTTTCCATTACTTCTTTGTTCTGATTGGCTCGCGAGGGGCGTTTAGTTTTACGGCGCGCCCAAGCTATAGGTTCTTAGGAGGGTTCCCTTCTTCTCATAAAGGGTGGAAGGAAAAGTTTTTCTTCATCCGACTGCCCCACAGTCCTTTTAGCTCCCATCGCTGGATGGAGAATTTGCCTACTCCTCCTATCCTAGGGAACTTTCTACAAGGTCCCGCCTACCAACGAGCTAGGAGCATTCTCTCCGCCATGGAGTTCAGCGGCCTAGGCCTGGTATAATGCGAGGAGCTCATGTACCGTGCGGGTCTCAGCCTTAAAGTGACCCGCATCGGTCCCAGCCTTGGTAAGTTTACCTTTTCCATCAATGCCTGTTAATTCTAACTGATGTTCCATTGTCTGTCTATTGCAGAAGAAATCATGCTCTCGAGGGCGATTAGCCGGCTCATCAAGTAGGATAAAGCCAACAAGGGGTCTCTGGATCCCCCTCCAATTCCTCACGCCTCGCCTTCTGCTTCAGCCGAGTCCTCGGAGGGGACTACCGAATCCTCCAATGAGTATGTCACGCCAGAGCAGATAGAGGCTCCTGTTGTGCCTCAGACACCTGCCGATCAAGAGACTCCGGGTGTGTCTGCCAGCCCGAGGACTGGCATCCCTTCGGGGACTGATCCACCTCCTGCTGTCGTCTAGACGGGGGGAGGCCGCAGGGAGGTCATCGCCTCCCGCCGACCCACAAATGCCCCAACTCTCTAGGAGGCATAAGAGAAGAATCCCGGAAGGCCTATCTCCAAGACGGAAAAGGTTGTGTCCCCTCAGCCCGAGCACGCTCCCTTCCATCCCTGAGGAAGGCATTCCTACCTCCGATGATGAGGATGTCGCACCGCTGTCTCCACCTTCCCAGCCGACTGATTCTACAGAGACAGGCGGCCAAACCCTTGGTTCCTCCCAGGTCGATCCTTCCGAGGTCCTGAAAGGCAAGCGAGAATTGCCTACCACTCCTCGGATGCAGCTCGACCGCCTTCGTAAAAGGCTTAACGCTGTCTCGGAGGCTGCCATGTATCCCCCCCCCCCCCCCCCCCCCCCCCCCCGCGGTGCAATTTAAGGAGATCCCCGCCGAGGGAATTTCTTTTGAGGGGACCTCCAGTTCGGAGGAGGATGATTCTGGCCCCTCTACTGTGCCACCTGGGGCTCACCCTGTCCAGCCACTCCCCCCGCATAGAGACCCCTCACCTTCTGCGAGCCGGGTTGACCCTCGAGAAGTCAAGGGGTCTCAGGAGGGGAAGCTGTGCGGGTCTCCGCTGGGCCTCTCACTACCCTCCATGAGTCTCTCTTGAAGGTAAGTGTTCCAGGTGCATAGATTGTTTCCCTTTATGGTTTTATAACTCCTTTGCGTCATGATAGGTGGCTGAAGACTGCCTGACAACTGGCCGCCACTTGTATGCCTGGCCACAGATCGAGGCCTTGACCCCCGAGCATTGAGAGAAGAGGTCGTTGCCGACCATGAGCATAGGGCGAGACTCATGCAAGCGGGAGTCAGCAAAGCTCTCCGTGCGAAGGTGGACCATCAGCTAGACACCCTGCTGCCCATGGAGTCTACCCTACAAAGTTCCTAGCACCAGGAATGTTTAATGTCCCAGAGGGTAGTGGCCCTAACAAACGACCTGCTCTGGGTGACTCAGGTGTGGGATCGACTTCAGGCGAGGGAGGAGAAGCTGTCGGGGGATATCCGACTCCTAGAGACTTAGGCCTGGAAGCTGAATGAGTGCATCAAGGACCAAGCACAATAGCTGGCCCAGAAGGAAGACGCCCTCATAGAGGTAGTTGATCGCTTGACAGACCTTGAGGAGGGCGCGACCCAGACACGATCGGAAGCCCTAGCCATTTCGGAAAGACTTAAAGCGGCCCTGGAAGACCAGGCCAAACTGTCTTCTGAGATGGCTCGACTAAAGATTGCCCAGGAGGCAACCGAGGCTGTGATGCGCGATCGTCGGGTTGCCAAGGACTCCCGTCTCAAGGAGGTCGAGGCAGAATTTAAAGCCAAGTTTTTGGAGTCGGACAAATTTGGCGACATCCTGGTCGGGCAAGTAATGAAGCATTTGAAGCAGGGCTTCCATGGGGCTATCAACCAACTAAAGCGGGCCCAACTCCTGCCGTCAAACGTCGACCTGAGCTTTATGAGTATTGGCCGAGTCTGGGAGGGGCTCCCACTAGAAGATAAGGAGTTGTAGGAAATAGAGTGCTATTTTCCCCTCCGGACCTTGCCTCTTTCCCGGTCATGCTTACTATATTCTCCCGATGTACTCACTTTGATTATAATGAGAATATTTCTTCGACTTACTGTCCCGAGTATCTTTTTTGTTTAACTCTTTGTACTATTTGTCCTTGCCATGAGGGTCGAGGGGATTGAAGAGCCGGTGTTTTTCCCTGACACCAGGGGCCAGCTTGCAGATTAGCATTCTTGAAAATAAGTAATCTTTCCTGGCCCGTGAGGCAAGGGAGCCAGGGAGCCAATGCTCGTCCCCAAGCTGCTTCTTAGGTTGGTTGAGGAACCCAGAGCCCCTTGTGACGCCTAGTGTCTCCGGGGCCGAGATAACCTAGGGGACTTTTGGGTTCGACCTTGGGTGTGGGTCCTCCCAAGGTACCCCCGAAAGTCCAACTGCCAGGCCTGACGCTATTCATCTGTGGGATCCGTATTGGTTCCCTTCTCTATTGAATATTTGATGAGTTCGCGGAATCCGAACAATCGTCTCTGGGTCCTAGGCGGTCCCTTGAGTTGCTCCATAAAGGCTTGCGAATTCCCAGGCGCCGCCGAAGCATGCCAATTGATAGCGACAGAAAAGAGGCGATGTTTCGAGGGTGGCGTCCATTATTGCCCCCGCTCCGTGCCTTCATTAAATGCAAAAGGGCGACTATCACTATAAAGGTGGAAGTTTGAACTGCTCTTCCCACTCCATCCTTCATTCCTCCTTTTGTTAGAACCCATGAGCAAGGAAGGGAAGAGATGTTGCAGCTTGGAGGAGAAAACGGCGAGGGAGGAGGTTCACCGCTCAGAGGGGCGCAGAGCCAGATCTACACAGGTTAAGCCGGGTGCTCTCAGAATCCCCTATGAGGCGTACAACATATCAGTACATCCTCCACCGTTCCCCCATTTGACAGGGGTCATCTACATCACCGGAGAGCATAACAGAGATGACGTCGCATATTTTTCGGGAGAGCACAGCAGAGATGGAACCACATATTTCACCGGAGAGTCCAGAAGAGACATCACATGTTTCGCCAGGGAGCTTAGCAGAGATGATGTCATCTCTTTCACCTGAGAGCATAGCAAACTTCCTCGGACTTTATATCAGAAAGTATCTCTTGTTGGTGGTTCCCTAGCCTATTTCAAATGCTTTCCACTTCCTGATCGCTCAACTCCTCGAGTTTTGGGCATCGGTCGGCCGTCCACTCCAGGTGTCAGTCAAGCATGGAGTAGGTTGCCATCCGAGGAGGAGTTGTAGCCGCTGCTTTTCTTTTCCTCCCTTTGTATTTTGCAATTCATCTTTGTTTCTAAGTGTGAGTTGGATGACATGGAGTAGGTTGCCATCCGCAAAGGAGTTGAATGTAAGAAGTCATCGGGGTCTTTGAATGGAACTGTTTCATCCCTTTACCCTGTGTAGCCCAAGTCGTTCTCGTTTCCTGTGAGTTGTCATAAGAATAGAGGCCCAAGAAGTCCTAGCCATGACCGAACACTCAGGAGTCAAGACCATAAGAAAGATGGCTCCCCACTCACCCGCCACCGGAAGACGGTTCCGAGCTAAGCGACCAGGCGGGGATGATGAGGCGATAGAGGAGAGCCCGGGCAAAGGAGTGGTCTCCTCTATGGGGTCCACTGATTGTATCTTCTATTTTTTTGTCTTTCCTTGAGATGTCTTTGTCAATGTATTCCCCGTAGAAATGAAGGGAGACACTTGTTACCTTTGACATGTAAGCGCTTCGAGCAATAATCAGATATCATGCTTGTTTCCCTTGTCTGAGGACGCTGTTTCATATCTGGTCTGTTATGTGTTATCTTTCTTCTCATGCATTCCCCCTAGCCTCCTACAGTTAAGGGTTAGAGGTTGTAGGGTCTGCTTGGCTCTGGGTCGGGCACCCGCAGCACCTGGACTCGACCTACTTACCTCGAGTATCCGCAGTACCGCGAGGTATTAGGGTTTTATTTCTTGGTCGGGCGTCCGTAGCACCCAGACCAAGCTTATGTACCTCGGGCATCCACAACACCATGAGGTATTAGGGTTTTATTTCTTGGTCGGGCGTCTGTAGCACCCAGACCAAGCCTAAGTACCTCGGGCATCCGCAGCACTGTGAGGTATTAGGGTTTTATTTCTTGGTTGGGTGTCCGTAGCACCCGAACCAAGCCTAAGTACTTAGGGCATCCGCAGCACCGCGAGGTATTAAGGTTTTATTTCTTGGTTGGGCGTCCGCAACACCCGGACCAAGCCTAAGTACCTCGGGCATCCATAGTACCGCAAGATATTAGGGTTTTATTTCTTGGTTAGGCGTCCGTAGCACTCGGACCAAGCCTAAGTATCTCAGTCATCCACAATACCATGAGGTATTAGGATTTTATTTCTTGGTTGGGTGTCCGTAGCACCCAGACCAAGCCTAAGTACCTCGGCATTCACAGCACCGCAAGGTATTAGGGTTTTATCCTTGGTCGGGCGTCCGTAGCACCCAGACCAAGCCTAAGTACCTCGGGCATCCGCAGCACCTCAAGGTATTAGGGGTTTATTTCTTGGTCGAGCGTCCGTAGCACCCGGACCAAGCCTAAGTACCTCGGACATCCTCAGCACCGTGAGGTATTAGGATTTTATTTCTTGGTTGGGTGTCTGTAGCACCCAGACCAAGTCTAAGTACCTCGGGCATTGTAGCACCATGAGGCATTAGGGTTTTATTTCTTGGTGGGCATCCGTAGACCCAGACCATGCCTAAGTAGCTCGAGCATCCGTAGCACCGCAAGGTATTAAGGTTTTATTTCTTGGTCGGGCGTCCATAGCACCAGGACTAAGCCTAAGTACCTCGGGCATCCGCAGCACCGTGAGGTATTATGGTTTTATTTCTTGGTCGGGCGTTCGTAGCACCCGACTCAAACCTAAGTACCTTGGGCCTCCGCAGCACCAAGAGGTATTAAGGTTTTATTTCTTGGTTGGGCATCCGTAGCACCCAGACCAAGCCTAAGTACCTCAGGCATCCGCAGCACCATGAGGCATTAGTGTTTTATTTCTTAGTTGGGCGCCCGTAGCACCCAGACCAAGCCTAAGTACCTCAGGCATCCATAGCACCATGAGGCATTAGGGTTTCATTCAAATGTATTGGCGCTTTTGTGATGAGACGTCTTATTCATTTCACAACTTCACTGCAAGGCAGCAAAAGTACATAGACAAGTACATAGCATGTCTCACAAACCTTACCAGGTGTGATGAGGTTGAGTGTAGGGGGCATGCCCTGGCGTCCTCAGCCTTGTGGCCCTGTCCTTTTGCGGATGGTAGTTCCCTCAGCCTAGCCTTCGTGTGACTTCGGGTTCTTGCGGGAATCCGATCTGACTTCCCCGCTGTAGCATCGCCGAGACACCAACTGGTCCCCTTTGACCTCAGCCACTTGGTTGCCTACCGGAAACTTTATCTTCTAGTGGTAGACGGAGACCACTGCCTGGAATACACTGAGCGTCGGACGGCCCAAGATGGCGTTGTAGGATGAAGGAGCATCCATGACCAGAAAGCGGTCCTCCTAGTCCTTTCCAGCACGTCACTGCCCAATGACAACGATAGGGTAATCTATCCTATCAGTTGTACTCAGTATCCGGTGAAGCCAAAGAGCGGGGTCAACACCGGAAGTAGTTCATCATCGTCGATCTACATCTGGTCCAGAGTAGCTTTGTACAGGATGTTCACGGAACTACCTGTATCCACGAAGATACGCTTGATCTCATAATTGGCGATCCGTGCCAGGATCACCAGGGTGTCTTTATGATGGGCTTCTACGTCTCCCATGTCCTCAAGGCCGAAAGAGATCATAGGGCCACGATCCTGGCTCCGACTCGTCCCGATTGCGTAGTTTTCTAGCCGCTGGGTGTGAGCCTTCCTGGCTCGGTGAGAGTCTCCTCCAGTGGGCCCCTCGGAGATCACTCCTACATGTCCAGAAGGAGGGCCACGTGCGGGGACCTTGGCCTTCCTGGGGTCTCTTTCCAACGAGAGAGACCTGCGAGGTGCAGCTCCCCGACTCCTCCCTCTTGAATGCGATCGAGACCGATGTCGAGTCTCGTCTTCCACCAACTGTCGTTGTCGGGGAGAAGGGCTTCGCCTAGGAGACCTCCGGAGATACCCCATCTTCTTCCACTTCCTCCGAGGTTTGGTGTCCGCTTCCTCACTTAGTTTCTTCTTCAAGGCATGACATTCCTCGGTAGAGTGTGTCGTACTGCCGTGAAAGCCATAGTACTTTATTGGTGGCTCTGGTTGTTCGGTGTCCACCATTTCGACCAACTTCTGCTTACCAACCCACTGATCTTTCCCCAGGCGGAGATCCTTTCCTCAGGCTGGAGACGGAGGTTCCCTCTTTCTGACCGTACAATGGCTAGAGTACGAACTCCGACTGGTTCCTTGCGGCGGGTGTGTTGCACTTATTCCACGTTGACGTACTTGACAGACCGCCCTAGAAAGTCATCAAAACTGGTGGGCGGCTTCTTCACTAGAGATTAGAAGAAATCCCCTTCCGAGAGACCCTAGGTGTAGGCGCTTACGAGGATTTCCGACGTCGTTGTTGATATATCCTATGCCACCCGGTTGAACCGCTGTATGTACTTCTTGAGTGGTTCCTTCGGCTTTTGCTTGAGAGCAAACAAGTTCAATGTCGTCTTCTAATAGCGACGGCTGCTGGCAAAATGGTGGAGGAAGGCGGTCTTAAACTCCATGAAGGAGCTAATAGAACCCGGGGGCAGCCTTTGGAACCATCATTGGGTTGCTTCGGATAGAGTGTTCAAGATCACCCGACACTTCACATCGTCGGTGTACTGGTGCAGGAGTGTCACGTTCTCGAACTTACAGACATGATCCTTAGGATCTGTCTTTCCGTCGTAATTAGCAATCCCAGGCCCTCAGAACTGCTTCAGCATGGGGTCTTCTATGATCTCTCATTAGAAAGGGGTAGAGGGAGCCTTTGGGGAGGCTTTAAGCTCTTCCTCTTCCCTGGTCCATCTTCTTGACTCAGCGCGCTGGAGGCAACTGAGTTGGCTTTTTCCACATCTCTTGGAGAATCCTGCCAGTGGTTCGGGATTGCTCCGGCGTGTCTCCCCGGTGGTGGGACAGACCTCTGTGGTTGGGGGTGCGAGATGGAGATTCTGGGGATCTCCTCCCGCACAGAAGCACCTCGCTGTGAGGCGGCCTGCTCGATTTGATGTTGTTCGAGTGCCCCTATGATAGCGTTGGCCACCAAGCGATCTAGTTCCTCTTTCGTTAGGACGATGGATGGTCCCGCCGACTTTGCCATCGGTGCTCCTTCTGGTGCTTTACTGGTTTCCCATAGACGGCGCCAAATTTGTTCCAGAAGGAATCGACGTCGACAACCAGTCACCAGGGTTCGGCCCACGCAGATGCTAACGCTAGAGGAAGAACTTTCACACTGCAAAATTAACACAAGCATTAATGGGAACACACCAGAGGTTATCTGGTAGAGCCCACTCCGACGCTCAAGTCAGTGCCTCAGTATAGGAGATGGAAGAAAGTAAGGGGAAGAAGATGCTTAAGTTAGAGAGTGCGTAACCACTTTACCGGAGGGGTTGGAGTACCTTTTGTACTTGAGGCGGCGGTCATACAAGTCTCCACGATCTTCGCCACGTCCCCCCGATTGTCAGTTATGGGATCAACCTTGCACTGGTCCACGCTGCCATTAAACCTGGATCGTTGCGGTAATTATGGGTCATGATTATCCCGTAATAATCGGTGATGATTATTCGCAGATCTGAAGAATGGGGGACCGTTACTTGCGGTCGAGTGCTCCTTGGGCCCCGCTACCCCGAGGTGATCTTGGGGTCTTTTGGCCCGGGTGGTCCCGGGCGTTTACCTTCCCGAGGTGGTCTCGGGGACCTGATCTCTTGAGGTGATCTCGGGCGTGCGTCTTCCCTAGTCGATCTCCAGAGTATGCCTGTTCGTGGTGTTCTCGAGAACCCACCTTCCCGAGGGGGCCTCGAGCACCACGTAAAGAGAGTCGTCCAGACTCGGTAGATCTTACCACATAGCTTCTTCAGTCCACGTGTCAGCGACGGGGTGCTTAATGTAGGACCAGTGCCGTCGATAGAGGGCGGGGGTGAATATCGACCGTTAAAATCTCTCGCGTAAACTTCGTAGAAAACTTGGATCGTTCTAGACTTAGAACGTTAGTAGCACAGCGGAAAAGTAAAACAGAAAAAGAAAGACAATACAACAGACACGCGGGATTTATTTACTTGGTTCCCGACCCCCCTGGGTCAGTACGTCCGAGGCCTATGTACTCGGCGTGAGTCCACTATTGGTCTCCTTTCTAGAATTTCTGGAGGCAGAGAAAACCCGTCTTACAGTTGATAGTTACAAGCAATAATACAGAAAATTAAGTACGGAATTAAATAACAGCAAACCGAATAAAACAAAGTCTGAAGCTTGGCCGATCTGGACCTCCGAAGTGCCTCGCACTTCCTCCTGGAGCCTCTCGGTCGTAGAGCCTTGTCTTTAGCGCGTTGTCGTCGGTCAGAATGATCAGAATAACACTTGGCAGTTGTGTTTGAAGCAGAGGGGTCGAAGCCCCTTATATAGGCTTCATATGGGCGCCTGATACGCTGGGGGCGCCCCTATGAACTCGGTCAAACCTTAACCCCGCGCCGACCTCACCGCGGCTGATAAAACTTCTGACTAGCGCACCTGGGACCTCCCTGGCGCCTGAGTGGAGGCTTATCTTGTGTTTCGACCTCGAAACAGCAAAACAACTTTCAACTTGAACGCCCGTATCGTCCCGGGCGCCCGAATGGAAGCCTATTCTGCTTACCACACGAACCTGCCATTTTTCTATTTGGCTTGGGCGCCCCCATCATGCTGGGCGCCTGGCTTTATGCCTTTCAATCCAACACTGGGTTTTAGGCTTTGATCTGGGCGCCCCCACTAATGGGGGCGCCTGGGTTGGTTACTTTCCAGCCTTCCGCCTACTTTGTCTCCGGTTCTTGATACCTGCAAGATACACAAACACAAAACACATATACATACAATATTAGTCTTAAGGACTTGGTTCGAATTTCGGATTTCCATGAAACCCTAGGTCAAACCGATGCAAGTTCCCACCCCCGAGAACGCGCCTTTCACCTACTCCTTTCAGGAGACGTTTGCCACCCCGTCCTTCGGGTGGACTTTTGCTTAGCCTCCGATACTCCCGGACCTCGAGACGTCCGAACCCCAACCCGTCTCTACTTCTGTCCTTAGTCATCGCTCAGCTAAGTTGCTCAATTCCTCGGACCAAGACTTCGTGCCCAAACCCTAAGTCCAGGACTTCGGCGCCTAACCCTCGGTCAGGTCTTCGTGCCCAATTCCCCGAACCAGGACTTCGATGCCCAACCCTCGGCCAGGTCTTCTTGCCCAGTCCTCGACCAGGACTTAGTGCCCACCTTCCGAGCAGGTCTTCGGTGCCCAGCCCTTTGCCAGGACTTAGTGCCCAATCCTCGATCAGGACTTAGTGCCCACCTTCCGAGCAGGTCTTAGTGCCCAGCTCCACTCACCAGGTCTTAGTGCCTAGGTTAACTAGAACTTTTCTTCCACTTAGGTTACTCCTCCTTTGCTCCCCTTTGTATGTTCAATGTATCACTGACTTAAGTGTATTGTCAAACATTAAAACACTTAGAGGAGAACATCATTGATGCAACTTGCACCAACAATCTCCCCCTTTTTGATGTTTGACAATATCTTAAGTTAGATTGGTTGAAGGGGCTAACTTACTATCCTTGGGATCAAAATAAAAAATGATCTAAGTTTTGAAAATCCATTTTTGATCCTCTAGGAAAAATAGAAAAAATTCTAACTTTCACTCTCCCCTTTTTGAATCCATTTTGATTAATTGATCCTTTGGTAAGAGAGAGAATTTTTTTAAAAAATTTTCTAACTTAAGGCGCATCTCTCCCCCTTTGTCACACATCAAAAAGAAACCAAAAATTACTTACACCAACAATAAACACATTTTGTTCTTTTGAAAATACTTAGTATAGAATTTTTGAAGGCATAGTAGTACTAAGTACTTAAGTATTTTGAAAACTTTTCATTTAAACACTATTGCTTTAGAAGAATTTTCAAAAAAAAATTGTACTTGTAGAAAAATTTTTAACTAGTGCATTTGTTTTGAAAATACAGTAATTTTGCATAACTTTTGAAAGAATATTAACTGCTTTGAAAAGTACAAGTACTTTGAAAATTGTTATGAGCTTTTGAAAAATGCAAGTATTTTGAAAAATGTACATTTTTGAAAACCATAAGTAACTTTGAAAGATATAATGCAATATTTGAAAAAAAAGTTTGCAATTTTGGAAAATATAAGTACTGTTTGAAAAGTCTTGGTCTACCGTCCAGTCTGACACAATCCTAGGAAACCTTATTGACTACAAGGACATTTTCCTAAGTGTCTTGGAAAATTTTCCAAACTCAAGAAGATACTCTTTCCGAACAGAATTTTTTTAAAAAATAATGATAGTACTTTGAAAATATATGTAAGTATATTTTGAAAGACTGACTATTTATGTTTTCAACAAGATTTTGAAAATGTAGTGCACGAAAACATATTCTTTAAAATGTTTAATAATTCTTTTAGTTTAACCTCCCCCTAAACTTGACCCAGTCCTAGGAAGCTTGTTGACCACAAGTACTCTTCCTCTGAGTCTTTAGGGTTTGGTTTAGACCAAATGAATTATTTCATAATTTAAAAAATTGAAAAATACTTGTTAGAGAATTTTCTTTTGATTTAGACTCCCCCTAAATTTGACACATCCTTGGAGCCCCTGTAGATCATTAAGTGGACCTTCTTCTGTGTCTTTAGGGTTTATCAAAATCAAATGAATGATAATTTTCAGGTGGATAAATTTTGAAACCACAATTTGGAAAAACGATAATTTTTAAAGTATAAGCCTTTTTGAAAACATTTGTGATAGAAATTGAGGCGCAGTTTTCGAAAAGTCTTTTCAAATAATAGAAAATTTTTTAAAAGAGTGAAAACACTCCCCCTGTACCCGACATCATTTGACTCTATCTAAGTGCCTTAAGGAACTTTAGTGTTGTACTAAGAGGCTTGTGTCTAATTGCGTGAGTCAAACAATTTTTGAAAATGATATAATTTTTGAAAACATATCATATATATTCAATCAGACAAGCATGAATTCCATACAAACATTATTATGTTGAAGCTCTATTTTGAAAATATTTTTTTAGAAAAATATTCTAGCAATTTTGAAAATAGTTTTGAAACATGCTCATCAATTTTTTAGTCCTTAACATCTCACCCATTCTAGGTGTCTCAATACAGTAAGCATGGTTGCCTTGTGGGTGTATTGTGAGATGCTTGAATCATTTCCCTTAATTTATTATTAAATCTAAGATTTGATTGAAACTTGTGTTAAATTCAAATATAGCAATAGTAAGGTGAATTTGATTTTCAGTAATTGGCTTCCAGGTCTTGGCGAGACACTAAGCCTTCTTTGACCGTAGCCTTATTGGATCATCAACCCTTTCCTTGACAAAGCCTTTTATAGAAAATTCATCTTCAAGTTACTTCTTGAAAGATTTTGGTTTAACTAGTTTGGGTCTTAGATCGGTAGCTTCAGCTAGTTTCGCCAAGATGGCTTCTCTAACGTACTATCATTTCACCTCCACCCAATACTAGGTTATTCAAGTTCAAGTAATCTTTTTCCTATAACCGTTCTAATTTATGCACAAAATTAAATATGAATGACATGTCATATATTTAAAAGAAAATAACAGATGCATGCCCATGGCATTAATGAATGATTCAAACAAGTCCAAAGCATTTTAGTTACGTTTCTAAAGATATATTAAATTCCCGATTTGATACATGTCGTGTGAACCCGCGAATATGTCAACCCACTTTGACATATTTAGTTTTATTAAATTTATTGTTGCACTTTGGGTAGGATTTTATTGAATTTGAGGTTAAGTTATTTACGAGTTAAAAAAATATTACTTAAAGTTACGGATTAATCTAAGAATTAATTTGAATTAATTAATGATTAATTAAAGATTAATTTGAATTTGAGTTAAGATTTAATTAATTTGAATTAATTTAGGTTTGAATTAATTGATATTGAATTAATTTTAATTAATTTAAGTTTGAATTAATTAAGATTTAATTGAATTAATTTAAGTTTTAATTTAATTAAGATTGAATTAAATTAATTTAAGTTCGAATTTAATTTAATTTAATTTAATTAGGATTTAATTTAATTTGAATTTAATTTAATTAGGATTTAATTTAATTTGAATTTAATTTGAATTGAATTGAATTTATATTTAAATTAAGATTTAATTTAATTTAAATTAAAATTTAAGTTAAGATTTGAATAATTAAGGTTGAAATGATTGATTAATAGTTGTGGGTTTAAGTTCAGAATTTTCATTATTTTGAGAATTTCTAATTCTTCTTTATCTATCTTTTCAAGTGTTTCTAACAATTCAGATTTATTTGAACCTTTGTGAACTTTATTTACTATGGCCTTTATCTTAGATAGTTCCATATCCTCCTCATCCTCAAATTTTCATCTTTCAGTATCCTCAAAGTAGGAAAGTAATTTGGGCCACTAGTTAAAGTTTTGTAATAATTTTCAAGATTATCTATAATTAAGTTATTATCTAGGAGAATTTCATCTTCAAAATTATCCTCAAGATTTTTAATAAAATCATTTTTATCCTCAAAAGTAATTTTAGGATTATCTCCAGAATTATCTTCACTAACTTCAGAGTTATCTTTAGAATTATTCTTAAGATGTTCAAATTTGAATTCTGAGTTATACAATGGATTTTCAAATTTGAATTCATAATTATCTAAAGGATTTTCAAATTTGAATTTAGAATTATCCTTAAGATTTTTGAATTCATATTTATCCTTAGGATTTTCAAATTTGAATTTGGATTTATCCTTAGGATTAAATTTATCTGAATTAAAATTATCAGAATTAGGTTTATTAGAATTAAAATTATGATAATTTAGTTTAGAAATAACTGAATTGATGTTCTGAATTAAATAATTAATTTCTGATATTTTAGTCATATCTGCATTTTCTAATTTGACATGCAAAGTATTAATTTTACTATGCAGTAAATCTAATTTATCAGAAAAATTAACTAAATTATCAAAACACATTGCAGGAATTTGTAAAATTTTTGGAACATAAATCTTACGTACCTTCGTCAGGCACTTGTTTTTGTAGTGTCGTACTTCTCGCATTTGAAGCATCGTACGTGATCCTTGTATTTCCGGACTCCTGGCGCTGGTGCCCCATTTGCCGCCGGTAGTGTAGATCGAATCTTACGAGTAGGACACTGATTTTTATAGTGCCCTCTCTCCCTGCACGTGAAACAAATAATATGGAACTTAAAAATGGGCATTAAAAAAATTGTACCTGATTCACCCCTGGGCTCCCCCTCAACTCCTGACGTCGTTTCTCCGTCGGCGGTTAGTCCGGTGAAGAGCGGCCTAGCTCTGATACCAATTGTAGGACCGGTACCGTCGATAGAGGGGGGGTGAATATCGACCGTTAAAATCTCTCGCATAAACTACGTAGAAAACTTGGATCATTCTAGACTTAGAACGTTAGTAGCACAGCGGAAAAGTAAAACAGAAAAAGAAAGACAATACAGCAGACACGCGAGATTTATTTACTTGGTTCCTGACCCCCCTGGGTCAGTACGTCCAAGGCCTATGTACTCGGCGTGAGTCCACTATTGGTCTCCTTTCTGGAATTTCCAGAGGTAGAGAAAACCCGTCTTACAGTTGATAGTTACAAGCAATAATATAGAAAATTAAGTACGGAATTAAATAACAGCAAACCGAACAAAACAAAGTCTGAAGCTCGGCCGATCTGGACCTCCGAAGTGCCGCGCACTTCCTCCTGGAGCCTCCCGGTCATAGAGCCTCATCTTTAGCGCGTTTCATTGGTCAGAATGATCAGAATAACACTTGGCAGTTGTGTTTGAAGCAGAGGGGTCGAAGCCCCTTATATAGGCTTCATATGGGCGCTTGATATGCTAGGGGCGCCCCTATGAACTCGGTCAAACCTTATCCCTGCGCCGACCTCGCCGCGGCAAAAACTTCTGACCAGGGCGCCTGGGACCTCCCAGGCACCTGAGTGGAGGCTTATCTTGTGTTTCGACCTCGAAACAGCAAAACAGCTTTCAACTTGGGCGCCCGTATCGTCTCAGGCGCCCGAATGGAAGCCTATTCTGCTTACCACACGCACCTGCCATTTTTCTATTTGGCTTGGGCGCCCCCATCATGTTGGGCGCCTGGCTTTATGCCTTTCAACCCAACACTGGGTTTTAGGCTTTGATCTGGGCGCCCCCATCAGTAGGGGTGCCTGGGTTGGTTGCTTTCCAGCCTTCCGCTCGCTTTGTCTCCGGTTCTTGATACCTGCAAGATACACAAACACAAAGCACATATACATACAATATTAGTCTTAAGGATTTGGTTTGGACTTCAGATTTCCATGAAACTCTAGGTCAAACCGACGCAAGTTCCCACCCCCGAGAACGCGCCTTTCACCTACTCCTTTCAGGAGACGGTTGCCACCCAGTCCTTCGGGTGGACTTTTGCTTAGCCTCCGATACTCCCGGACCTCGAGACGTCCGAACCCCGACTCATCTCTACTTCTGTCCTTAGTCATCGTTCAGCTATGTTACTCAATCCCTCGGACCAAGACTTCGTGCCCAAACCCTAAGTCCAGGATTTCGGCGCCCAACCCTCGGTCAGGTCTTCGTGCCTAATTCCTCGAACCAGGACTTTAGTGCCCAACCCTCGGCCAGGTCTTCTTGCCCAGTCCTCAACCAGGACTTGTTAGTGATATGAGAGATGTGTCCTAAGATAATCGCCTTATGATTGTAATCATTTATTTTAATAAATAAATATTCACTATTTGAGTATACATGTTTGTGTATTTGATTGAGATCTTAAACTCATTTACTGAATGTCCGCAATACAATTCACAGCATGAGAGAATTTGTGATGAATTCACAACTAGTGATTATCTATACATGTGCAATTGTGAAGTATTGAAATTGTCCCTAGTCGATGAATTGATAAATACGGACACTATCAATTCTGTTGAGACTAGCATGGGTTATTCTCTAATCAGCTAATTCTCACTGGCTGGTGACATTGAGATGTCCGGAGATAAACATGAATGCTAGTTAAGGGAACTAGTTCATTGGAGTGACTGGCTGTAAAACTTCATATGGTAGTCTACATATAGATATGTCAGTGAAGTTCTTACTGCAACTTAAGTACGATGTTCCTTTGACTTGCGGTGTTCAAGTCATCTTGGTCATGGAGACTTATACTTTGACATCTTAAGCAAGCATCTCCAAGGAGGTGTGGACCCAGGATGATTGGGTATAAGCCGAAGTGCCCGAAGATGTTTGAACAGCCTACAAAGAATTCACTACTCCTTGCGAGGAGATGTATACCCGAGGCCTATCGTCGGATTGTTACTCGAAGCCTCTGGCCAGAGCATGACATGTTCAGAGTATAAATCTCTTAAATACATGAGAGTAATTAGAATCCGTAGGACGAGAAAACGTTACTTGGGCTAGGTGTGACGTAGTCAGCCTAGTGGGAACTGACACACATAGACCGTGTCCTGAACCAAGTGGGTATAAGATGGTGAAGGGAATGGGGCACGATTCATTATAGCTGCTGAAGGGTTTCAGAATTGTTTCTGAGGTCAACCGTTGATCTTTCGATTATTTGGGGATCATGATGTACTACTAGGTGCCACTCATGATCATTCTATAATTGATTAATTATAGACGACCAACATAAATCGAAAGACTATTTAGTCACACGCACTATGAGTAATCCGAGGGATTTAAAACGAGTTGAAAATTGGATTTTCCAATTAAGAGAGATTAAGTTTGGTTGAGCCAAACGATAAGTCGAATCTGAATTTTTCAGAGACGCATCGGAAGCGTAAAATAGCTAAGTCTTTTGAAGACTTAATAGATGAATTAAATAAGTTTAATTCATTGGGGCTTGGCTTGGATGGGTCGGCCAATGAGGGCCTCCATCCTCTTTGCTTGGCCGGCCACAACAAAGGGAGAGAACCAAGTTTTTGGTTCAATTTATAAAATAAACCAAGTGTGGTTTGTTTTATAAAATTATGGATGATATAAATTTTTATATAATAAACCAAGGTTTGGTTTATTTTTCATGGAAATTAAAATGAACCATGGATTGGTTTATTTTATAAAATCAATCATGGATTGATTTACCATGATAAAGAAATTTATTCCATAGGAGAGAAGTGACTTGATTGATTTATTATCATGAATTAAAATATGATTTTAACCATGATATAAAATCAAACTTGGCATGATGGAATAAGTTATTTCATATTTGAGAGGCTTGATGGTTGAGAGGCCACTATATAAAGGACCCAAGGCAAGGCTTGGGTAATAATCAAAGAGATGAAGGCATAGGCTCTCTCGCTCTCTTTCTCTCCTTCTCTTGTCCCTTTCTTGCGTGCGCCAACCAGTCCCAAGAAGGAGCACCAGCCGGCCGCCCCTGCCCTTTCCCTGCCGACCACCACCTGCTGCCGGAGAAGGAAGCTCCAGCCATCTCTTGGCTGGAAGAAGGTGCTGCCGGAATTAGAGTTTGCCGTAAGGATCTTTTTGCCGCAAGCCTCTTCTTTCGCTTCGCCGGAATTTTGATTCCGGCCATTCTTTTGTGGTTAGTCTTCCATCTTCTCTCTTGGTTTTTCTCATCGCGTTCTCGGAGAATCTAGTAGTTCTCGAGAACACAAAACTCGTGGCTTTGCGAAGTCATCCTGAAGATACTCGGTGTGGACGCGAATAGAGGCGGAGCTTCTAAGGGACGCTTACGGTTGGATCTCATCCCTTCCTTCGAGTTACACGAGGTAATACGTAAATTAGTTTATGTTTCTGCAAAATTTCAAATATATGATCATGTCTATACAAGATAAAATTGCATGCTTAGATGCTTAGGCCCGAGATAGCTCTGAATGTAGCTGGTGGCGTGAATAGGCCCCAGACCACAGAGGAGCTGTTCAGCAGTGCCCTTATTACTGAGCATTATCTAAAGAAGATGAACCCACAGAGCCAACCACTGACCGCCAGCAAGAGTCAGGATCAGTCGGGAGGTCAGAAACCTCCAAATAGCAACCCCCACTGGAAGAAGAACCAAAATGGAAAGAGAAAGCCAGGGGATAAATCTGCCAGTGGTTATTTAGGCAAGAAGCCTAAATATCCCCAATGTGCCAATTGTGGGAAGATGCACCAAGGGACATGCCTTTTAGGCACTAGGAGATGCTATACTTGTGGAAAGGAAGGACACATGGCCAGAGAGTGTCCTGCTGCAGCCAAAGCACCTCAGCCGCAATATGATCAGTACAAAGGTGCTCCTCCCCAGTTACACCTGATGCAGGCAGCTATAGATGGTACACATATATGCCAGGGGAGATTAGAAGCCCCGCCTGCCACGACAAACGTCAGGGTTTTCTCTCTTACGAAAGAAGAAGTGGCGACTGCCTCTACCGTTGTCACAGGTCAGATATTTATTTACAGTCAGTATGCTACTGCTTTATTTGACACTGGGGCAACGCATTCGTTTATCTCTATGCAATATGCCAAAAGAAATAATATGTCACTACAAGATTTAGACTGTAAATTTCTGACAACACTGCCCTCGGGTGAGGTGATGCCCTCTACCCAAATGTTGCGGGCCGCACCAATCAGAATTACAGATAGGGAACTTTACTACGATCTGATAGTGCTAGATGTGTCAGATTATGATGTGATATTGGGCATGGATTTCTTGAACAAATATGACGCCTCTATTGAGTGCCGTAAACGAAGAGTTATCTTCCGACCTGAGGCGAAAATTCTGTTCGAATTTATCGGAGAGCCGAAGAAGAGGACAAGTAAATTCTTGTCGGCTCTGAAAGCAAGGAAGATGTTAGAAAAGGGATGCTCGGGATTTCTAGCTCATGTGGTTGATACCAGTCCTACAGAGGGCCCGAAGCTAGAAGACGTCAAAGTAGTATGCAATTACCCAGAGGTATTTCCTGATAACATACTAGGGTTAGCACTTGAAAGAGATATAGAATTTGCAATTGAGTTAGTTCCTGGTACTAACCCCATTTCTAAGGCACCATACCGTATGGCGCCGACGGAATTAAAGGAATTACAAGGGCAGTTACAAGAGCTTCTTGACAAGGGACTCATCCGCCCTAGTCATTCCCCCTGGGGAGCTCCCGTACTGTTTGTGAAAAAGAAGGATGGGTTGATGCGAATGTGTATCGACTATCGGGCAAACTGAAAGAGTAAACCAGATATTAGAGGATATGTTACGGGCTTGTGCCTTGAACTTCAAGGGAAGCTGGTGTCGATACCTGAGCTTGGCAGAGTTTGCTTATAACAACTGTTATCAGGCTACTATCGGGATGGCACCGTATGAAGCTCTGTACGGAAGAAAATGCAGATCTCCTATATGTTGGCTTGAGAGTGGTGAAAAGAAGGAGATGGGACTCCAGACGGATATTATAGACGAAACCACTTAGGCTATAAAGAATATCCGTCAGAGAATAGAGACTGCTCAGAGTCGGCCGAAAAGCTACGCTGATAAGCGACGCAGACCACTAGAGTTTGAGGTTGGGGATTCAGTATTCCTTAAGGTAGCCCCTATGAAAGGGGTGATGAGATTCGGAAAGAAAGGGAAGCTGAGTCTGAGATATGTGGGACCGTATCAGATTCTGAGACGGGTAGGCAAAGTGGCCTACGAACTGGAGTTACCGCCAGAAATGTCGGCTATCCACAATGTTTTCCACGTATCAATGCTCAGGAAATATATCTCTGATGTGAATCAAATAATAGAGCCCCAACCAGTACAAGATCAAGAGAACCTAAGTTTAGAACGCCGACCTGTTCAGATCTTAGACTGGGAAGTCAAAAAGCTAAGGAACAAGGAAGTACCCTTAGTAAAGGTTCTGTGGCGGAACGAACGATTCGAAGAAGCCACGTGGGAACGAAAGGAGGCAATACGATTGAAGTATCCGGAATTATTTTAAAGTTCGGGACGAACTTTTTATAAGGTAGGGAGGATTGTAACGCCCCAAAATTTCCCATATGAGATATTATGAAATAGATGAATTCATGAATAGGAAATATTGTGAAATTCATGAAATATTATCATGAAATATTATGAATTCATAAATATGAAATATTATGGAATTCATGAAATAGTATCATGAAATATTATGAAATATTATGAATTCATAAATATGAAATATTATGAAATTTAGGATATATTATCATAGAATATTATGAAATATATGAATTCATAAATATGAAATATTATCATGAAATATTATGAATTCATAAATATGAAATATTATGGAATTCATGAAATAGTATCATGAAATATTATGAAATATTATGAATTCATAAATATGAAATATTATGAAATTCATGATATATTATCATAGAATATTATGAAATATATGAATTCATAAATATGAAATATTATCATGAAATATTATGAAAATATTGTGAAATCATGGAATATAATTAATATTATGAAATTTCATGATGGGCTTGGCTTAATGGGCTTTGATATGGATTAGTGCAAAATGTGATAAAAAGGAGGAAGCAAGGATTGAACCTTGAACCTCCTAGTTGCACTCACCATGTCATAACCAATGAACCAAGCAATATTTCTTGTAGAGGGAATAAGAAACATGCTTGTTAAAAGCTAGGGAGGTGAAGAGACATGTCTTTTCATGAGAAAAGTATAAATAAGGGAAGTTGGAATAACTTCCTCTTTCTCTTCTTCTTCCTCCCCTCATCACCGAAATTCTCTTCTTCTCCCTCTCCATTTTCGAAAAGTAAACCCTAGGGTTTTAACCCTAGGGAATTGGAAGGAAGAAGAACCCTTTAAGGTTCTTGCCTTCTACTAGGGCCAAGATTGCTAAGAGAAGGCAAATAAGGGAAATACTCACCTTCCTTCAACCAAGGGCACCTTAAGATCTTAGAGAAGTAGAAATCAAGCGAAAGGATGTAAGTATCCCCTCGCCTGCAGTGTAATAGTTATAGTATGTTTTCTCCTTGATTGTTTTAGGAAATGGGGACTTTTTCCCCTTTGTATGTTTCGGCCACCCCCCTTAGGGGAAGGCCTTGGTTCTTTCCTTGATACATGAGAAGACTTTTGAGACTTAGAGTATGTATGTGTGATAATTTTCTTCATGATGGCATGAACAAAAGGAAGAAAAAAAAACTAGGGTTTCACCCTTGGAAGGTTTCGGCCACCCCCTTGAGGGAAGGCCTTGGTTCCTTTTTGGTTACATGAGTAGACTTTTGGAACTTAGGATATATGTATATGTGGTTTATGCAAATTGTTGTGAACAAAACCTAGGGTTACACCCTTGTGAAGGTTTCGGCCAACACCCAAAAAGGGTACCTTGGTTACCCCTTGATACATGAGTAGACCTTTGGAACCTAAGGTATATGTATATGTGTTTTTCTTCATGGTGTTATGAACAAAATTGTAGGGTTTTGTTCTTGAAGGAGTTTCGGCCACCCCCCTTGGGGAAGGCTTTTGGTTCCTTTTTGTTACATAAGTAAACCCCTTAGCACTTAGAGTATATGTGTATATGTATCCTTCAATGTGTTGTAAACAAAACATAGGGTTTAGAACTTGGATGGGTTTCGGCCAAAGCCTAGAAAAAAAGGGGTTAGTGAGGGTTGAATTATCCTAAAATATATCCATGTTTAATGTATTGTAAGATAGTGTATACAAGGTGTTTGTATGAATGTATGTGAGAATATTTAGTTCAAACCCTAAATTTCCCTATGCTTAAGTTTCGGCCAACCCTAGAAGGACTAAGGTTTAGGGTTGTATAATTATCTCATGATATGCTTTATGTTTAATAAGTTGCATGAATAATATGTGAAGGCTAAACTACCCTACGGGACATGATTATGTTTAGCAAAATAATATGTATGTGCATGTATGAAATATGATGTATGTATGAACATGTATGGAATATGATATATGTATGAACAAGTATGAAATATGATGTATGTATAAACATGTATGAAATATGATGCATGTATGAACAAGTATGAAATATGATGTATGTATGAACATGTGTGAAATATGATGTATGTATGGACATGCATGAAATATGATGTATGTATGAGCATGTCTTATAGCCCATGGGGCACACTTATGAAATTGCATGTGATATGTTAAAATGCTTGAAGGGATACTCAAATAAGTATGGGATCAAGAGCACCCCTTATGTTGTGTGGTGTGTCCCTACGGGATCATGAGCACCCTTGAAGAGTGGTGTGTCCCATAAGAGTGAATATGAAGTATTCCTTAGCATATATGTAACAGCATGATAAGTATTTTACTTTTAAGTTGTGTACCCGACTCGGAAGGGGGTCGTTAAATAAATCCGGGGTGCATGTTAACGTGGCTTCGGTAGGACGGAAGGGTCCTGCTCTAATGAATTGGTGGCTCGCTACCCCAATTCATTAGAGAACGCGCAATAGTTTCCGCGCGATAGTTGGTACACAACAGGGCCCAATATGATATGGATGTATTTTTAAGTAATACCATTATGGAATTGTTTTGAAAACATTCATTGAAAACATTGGTTATATGTGAAGAGTATGCTTATGGTACTTGATACTGCATGCTTAGAAACTTAGATGTTTGATATACTTTGATGAACTTATACTTATGATTAATTATGTGTACATGTTATATTCTTTCGCACGGATTTTGCGAGTAGGACAGGATCCTTACTAAGCATTGTGCTTACTAGTTTATGTATTATCTTATGCTGCAGATAACACTTAAATGGAAGGAAGAGGCAGGAGGCTGAAGATGTGTGGGGTGGTGGCTCGGGAAGAAAGATTTCTATATCTACATATTTATGCTTATGTTATGCTCCTTGACAATGAATGATAGTGATTAGGATTGATATTGCATGATAATAGTTACACTTGGAATTTTCATATACTTGATTTATTGGATTATATTATGGTGTGAAATAATATGTGAACCTATCATGTTATATAATGTCACTTAATAATTTTTGCAAGCATGCTTCGTACCTAGTTCTCTTAAGCCCTTGCATTATTGTTTTAATGTCATGCTAGGAGATAGAAATAGAAAAAAAAATATTACTATATGATTGAATGTACGTAACCCCGCCTTGAGGGTAGATATAAGGGCGGGCGTTACAAACACATCCAAGCCTGACTAAACGGTTGAATGAGCTCCAATCATATTAAAACTATTTCTTGATTAATGGGTTAGCCTTAAGCTTGGAGTATCGATTTGTTGTGCCATAACCAAGGTCGATGTAAAGAGAGGTGCAGTTGGGTGCTATGTATATTGTTGCATACTTGTTAATGAGTTAACAACCCAATGATTTATGCAAACATTCAATTAGTTGATAGCATAATGTGATAGTTACATATGTATAATATGTAATCGGTATAATTACCTACCTTCATAGCTAAGAATAACTTCATGGACTCTAGCCATGGTTGTTCTTATCTATGGTTGGATATCAACCTATTTGGAGATGTTCCTACGATCTCCCGAATTGATAAAAAGGGTTATTCAATTCGAAAAATAAATATGATTTAATTAATGTATATTGATGCATTCTTTATCATTCTCATCACAAAACCTCAATTTGTATTTCTAGGATAATCACCTGATCATGTCTTCTCTGAATTTGCGTTCCATTTTGGACACCAATAAGCTGACCGGGCCAAACTTTATGGACTGGCTTCGAAACCTGAGGATAGTCCTTAAGGCAGAAAATCTTGCTTATGTCCTTGAAGAACAACTTCCCAACCATCCTCCTGAAGATGCAACTCCAGACCAGTTAGTGGCCTATCAGAAATATGTGGCCGATTCTGAACTTGCGAGTTGCATCATGCTGGCCGTTATGGTACCTGAGCTACAAAAGCAGCATGAGCATATGGATGCTCATACCATCGTCTTCCATCTTCATGAGCTGTTTGACGAGCAGGCGAGATCCGAAAGGTTTGAGGTCTCCAGACTCCTCTTCACCTCTAAGATGCAGGAAGACACTTCTTTTTCACAGTTTGTGTTGAAGATGCTGGGGTACATTGAGCAACTAGGCACTCTCGGATTTGCAATGGATCACAAACTAAGTATTGACTTAATTCTGCATTGTTTGCCCAAGAGTTACTCACAGTTTGTGATGAACTATTGGATGAACAAACTGGAGACTACCATTCCTGGGTTGCTTAACCTGCTGAAGACTGTAGAGCCTTCTGTAAAGCAGGATCAGAAGACGGTACTTTTAGTTGGTTCCTCAAAGAAAGGCTCTAAGAGGAAGCCCAAAGAACAAAATAACGGAAGGAAGAAAAAGGCCAAAAAGATTGAAAAGGCACCAAAAGGCACTTGCCATCGCTGCGGCAAGGAGGGCCACTGGCGAAGAAACTGCAAGGTTTACCTTGAGTCCTAGAAGAAGAAGGCATCCGATGCCCCATTCTCTTCAGGTATCTTCGTTATTGAATGTCACTCTATTTCCTCGGACACCTGGGTACTTGATACTGGGTGTAGCTCACATATATGTAATGACATACAGGGGCTAAGGAATAGAAGAAGACTCGTTAAGGGAGAAGCGAATTTGCGAGTTGGAAATGGAGCAAAGATTGCTGCTGTTGCCATCGGAACATATTTGCTAAAGCTCGCTACTGGACTTGTCTTAGAATTGGATAATTGTAATTTTGTTCCTTCGTTAATAAAGAACATTATATCTATTTCATGCTTGAATGAAAAGGGTTATCATTTAACTTTTAGTAACAATTGCTGTTACATAACTTTAAATGATGTTCTTTATGGGACAGGAACTTTATGCAATGGTATCTACACGTTAGATTTATCCGGTGACGTTTTCAATATCGATGTTAGCAACAAACGTGCTAGAATAGATAATCAAATAGACTCCTATATGTGACATTGTCGTCTTGGCCATGTAAGCAAGAAACGCATGACCAAATTATACCGATGTGGAATTCTGGAATCATTTGAACCTGGTTGATTTGATACATGCGAATCATGCTTAAAAGGAAAGATGACCAAATTACCCTTTTTCGAAAAAGGTAAACCAGTGGGAGAATTGCTTGGTCTAATACATACTGTTCTATATGGACCAATGTCAACTCTTGCACAAGGAGGCTATAGCTACTTCATTACCTTTATCGATGATCACTCACGATTCGGATATGTGTTCTTAATGAAACACAAATCTGAAGCTTTTGAGAAATTCAAAGAGTTCAGAAGTGAAGTAGAGAAACAGCTTGGCAAATGTATTAGATACTTCGATCCGATCGGGGTGGTGAATACTTAAGTCAAGAGTTTCAAGATTATCTTAGTGACAATGGGATATTGTCTCAATGGACTCCGCCATATACACCACAGCATAATGGTGTATCTGAGAGGCGTAACCAAACCTTAATGGACATGGTTAGATCTATGATGAATCATGCAACTCTTCCAAAATCCTTTTGGGGCTATGCGCTTAAGACAGCTGTTTACTTACTAAACAGAGTCCCGACCAAGGTAGTCTCTACTACTCCATATGAGACGTGGAATAGTAAGAAACCTCATTTATCTCACCTAAAGATATGGGGTTGTACTGCTTATGTAAAGCGGACTGTATCAGATAAATTGGATGCTAAGTTTGATAAATGTCTATTTATTGGATACCCTAAGGAAACGAAGGGTTACCAATTCTATCACCCTTGGAACAAAAGGTGTTTGTTTCAAGGCATGCTGTATTTCTAGAAAAAGAATTTCTTTTACAAGAAAACAGTGGGAGTAGCATTGAACTTGAAGAAGTTCAAGAAACTCCAATAGACATTACAGAGACACCTAGTCTAGACCCACAACCAATAACTCATAATGATGAGCTATCAGTTTGAACCTAAAACAACACCACTTCTTCGTAGGTCTGATAGGCACGCAATATTCCAGAGAGATACGGATTTCTCATAAGTGAATCGAACGACGTGTTACTCATTAACGATGATGAACCTATCAGTTATAAAGATGTTCTGAAAAATTCAGAAGGGATAAATGGCTTGAAGCCATGAAGTCGGAAATGGATTCCATGTACAAAAATCAAGTATGGGACTTGGTTAACCCACCTGAAGGGATTAAGCCCATAGGGTGCAAGTGGGTTTTCAAGAAGAAAACCGACATGGAAGGTAATGTTGTTACCTTTAAGGCTAGATTAGTGGCAAAAGGATATCGTCAGAAACAAGGAATTGATTATGACGAAACCTATTCGCCAGTAGCTATGCTTAAATCCATTCGGATGCTCCTGGCCATAGCAGCTTATTATGATTATGAGATATGGTAAATGGATGTGAAAATAGCTTTCCTTAATGGAAACCTGCTTGAGGATGTATACATGATATAACCTGAAGGTTTCACATCGGTTAATAAAACCAAAGTATGCAAGCTTCGACGATCCATATATGGACTAAAGCAAGCATCCAGGAGCTGGAACATTCGTTTTGATGAGACAATCAAAGAGTTTGATTTCTCACAAAATCCTGACGAACCTTGTGTGTACAAGACGGTTAGTGGGAGTGCAGTCGTATTCCTAGTGTTATTTGTCAATGACATATTACTTATAGGAAACGCTATATCAGTCTTACAGTCAATTAAAATTTGGTTGTCCAAAACTTTCTCCATGAAAGACCTGGGAGAAGCAACCTATATCCTTGGGATTAGAATCTATAGAGATAGATCAAAACGGTTGCTTGGTCTTTCGCAGTCTACATATATAGACCGAGTGCTAGAAATGTTTAGCATGTCGGAATCCAAGAAACGTTACCTTCCCATCAGGCATGGGATCAACCTTTCGAAGTCTATGTGTCCGCGCACAGAAGACGAGAGGATTTGCATGAATAAGATTCCTTATGCATCCGCGATAGGATCTATCATGTATGCTATGTTATGTACTAGGCCCGATGTATCGTATGCTCTGACCGTCACAAGCAGATACCAGTCTGATCCAGGAATGGATCATTGGGCGGCTGTCAAGATAATCCTCAAGTACTTAAGAAACACTAAGGATGTGTTCCTAATATATGGAGAAGGTGATATGGTAATACGTGGGTATACAGATGCCAGTTTCTAGACAGATAAGGATGACTCCAAATCTCAGTCCAGATACGTATTTATTTTGAATGGAGGCGCAATAAGTTGGAAGAGTTCCAAGCAAGATACCGTAGCGGATTCTACCACGGAAGCGGAATTATATTGCAGCTTCGGAAGCAGCAAAGGAAGCAGTCTGGATAAAAAAGTTTGTCTCAGAACATGATGTGGTTCCAACCATTGATGAAGCAATACCAGTTTACTACGACAACAATGGAGCTATTGCACAAGCAAAGGACCAAGGTCTCATCAGCGATCTAAACATGTGCTTCGCCGCTATCATCTGATCAGAGAGATTGTAAGTAGGAATGATATACAAATTGAGAAAATTCTCACTGAAAGGAATTTAGCGGATCCTTTAACTATGACCTTGCCTCAAAGCAAGTTTGAGGGTCATGATAGAGCCTGTGATATTGGGTACCATAGCGATTGTCATTAGGCCAAGTTGGAGTTTGTTAGTGATATGAGAGATGTGTCCTAAGGCAATCGCCTTTTGATTGTAATCATTTATTTTAATAAATAAATATTCACTATTTGAGTATACATGTTTGTGTATTTGATTGAGATCTTAACCTCATTTACTGAATGTCCGCAATACAATTAACAGCATGAGAGAATTTGTGATGAATTCACAACTAGTGATTATCTCTACATGTGCAATTGTGAAATATTGAAATTGTCCCTAGTCGATGAATTGATAAATACGGACACTATCAATTCTGTTGAGACTAGCATGAGTTATTCTCTAATCAGCTGATTCTCACTGGCTGGTGATATTGATATGTCCGGAGATAAACATGAATGCTAGTTAAGGGAACTAGTTCATTGGAGTGACTGGCTGTAAAACTTCATATGGTAGTCTACATATAGATATGTCAGTGAAGTTCTTACTGCAGCTTAAGTGCGATGTTCCTTTGACTTGCGGTGTTCAAGTCATCTTGGTCATGGAGACTTATACTTTGACATCTTAGCA
>JAGFNQ010000830.1:454735-529366 GCA_024364735.1 Boesenbergia rotunda | reverse complement strand
GTAACAGCATGATAAATTTTACTTTTTAAGTTGTGTACCGACTCGGAAGGGGGTCGTTAAATAAATCCGGGGTGCATGTTAACGTGGCTCGGTAGGACGGAAAGGGTCCTGCTCTAATGAATTGGTGGCTCGCTACCCCAATTCATTAGAGACGCGCAATAGTTTCCGCGCGATAGTTGGTACACAACAGGGCCCAATATGATATGGATGTATTTTTAAGTAATACCATTATGGAATTGTTTTTGAAAACATTCATTGAAAACATTGGTTATATGTGAAGAGTATGCTTATGGTACTTGATACTGCATGCTTAGAAACTTAGATGTTTGATATACTTTGATGAACTTATACTTATGATTTAATTATGTGTACATGTTATATTCTTTCGCACGGATTTTGCGAGTAGGACAGGATCCTTACTAAGCATTGTGCTTACTAGTTTATGTATTATCTTATGCTGCAGATAACACTTAAATGGAAGGAAGAGGCAGGAGGCTGAAGATGTGTGGGTGGGTGGCTCGGGAAGAAAGATTTCTATATCTACATATTTATGCTTATGTTATGCTCCTTGACAATGAATGATAGTGATTAGGATTGATATTGCATGATAATAGTTACACTTGGAATTTTATATATACTTGATTTATTGGATTATATTATGGTGTGAAATAATATGTGAACCTAATCATGTTATATAATGTCACTTAATAATTTTTGCAAGCATGCTTCGTACCTAGTTCTCTTAAGCCCTTGCATTATTGTTTTAATGTCATGCTAGGAGATAGAAATAGAAAAAAAAATATTACTATATGATTGAATGTACGTAACCCCGCCTTGAGGGTAGATATAAGGGCGGGCGTTACAAACACATCCAAGCCTGACTAAACGGTTGAATGAGCTCCAATCATATTAAAACTATTTCTTGATTAATGGGTTAGCCTTAAGCTTGGAGTATCGATTTGTTGTGCCATAACCAAGGTCGATGTAAAGAGAGGTGCAGTTGGGTGCTATGTATATTGTTGCATACTTGTTAATGAGTTAACAACCCAATGATTTATGCAAACATTCAATTAGTTGATAGCATAATGTGATAGTTACATATGTATAATATGTAATCGGTATAATTACCTACCTTCATAGCTAAGAATAACTTCATGGACTCTAGCCATGGTTGTTCTTATCTATGGTTGGATATCAACCTATTTGGAGATGTTCCTACGATCTCCCGAATTGATAAAAAGGGTTATTCAATTCGAAAAATAAATAGATTTAATTAATGTATATTGATGCATTCTTTATCATTCTCATCACAAAACCTCAATTTGTATTTCTAGGATAATCACCTGATCATGTCTTCTCTGAATTTGCGTTCCATTTTGGACACCAATAAGCTGACCGGGCCAAACTTTATGGACTGGCTTCGAAACCTGAGGATAGTCCTTAAGGCAGAAAATCTTGCTTATGTCCTTGAAGAACAACTTCCCAACCATCCTCCTGAAGATGCAACTCCAGACCAGTTAGTGGCCTATCAGAAATATGTGGCCGATTCTGAACTTGCGAGTTGCATCATGCTGGCCATTATGGTACCTGAGCTACAAAAGCAGCATGAGCATATGGATGCTCATACCATCGTCTTCCATCTTCATGAGCTGTTTGACGAGCAGGCGAGATCCGAAAGGTTTGAGGTCTCCAGACTCCTCTTCACCTCTAAGATGCAGGAAGGCACTTCTTTTTCACAGTTTGTGTTGAAGATGCTGGGGTACATTGAGCAACTAGGCACTCTCGGATTTGCAATGGATCACAAACTAAGTATTGACTTAATTCTGCATTGTTTGCCCAAGAGTTACTCACAATTTGTGATGAACTATTGGATGAACAAACTGGAGACTACCATTCCTGAGTTGCTTAACCTGCTGAAGACTGTAGAGCCTTCTGTAAAGCAGGATCAGAAGATGGTACTTTTAGTTGGTTCCTCAAAGAAAGACTCTAAGAGGAAGCCCAAAGAACAAAATAACGGAAGGAAGAAAAAGGCCAAAAAGATTGAAAAGGCACCAAAAGGCACTTGCCATCGCTGCGGCAAGGAGGGCCACTGGCGAAGAAACTTCAAGGTTTACCTTGAGTCCTTAAAGAAGAAGGCATCCGATGCCCCATCCTCTTCAGGTATCTTCGTTATTGAATGTCACTCTATTTCCTCGGACACCTGGGTACTTGATACTGGGTGTAGCTCACATATATGTAATGACATACAGAGGCTAAGGAATAGAAGAAGACTCGTTAAGGGAGAAGCGAATTTGCGAGTTGGAAATGGAGCAAAGATTGCTGCTGTTGCCATCAGAACATATTTGCTAAAGCTCGCTACTGGACTTGTCTTAAAATTGGATAATTGTTATTTTGTTCCTTCGTTAATAAAGAACATTGTATCTATTTCATGCTTGAATGAAAAGGGTTATCATTTAACTTTTAGTAACAATTGCTGTTACATAACTTTAAATGATGTTCTTTATGGGACAGGAACTTTATGCAATGGTATCTACACGTTAGATTTATACGGTGACGTTTTCAATATCGAAGTTAGCAACAAACGTGCTAGAATAGATAATCAAATAGACTCCTATATGTGGCATTGTCGTCTTGGCCATGTAAGCAAGAAACGCATGACCAAATTACACCGATGTGGAATTCTGGAATCATTTGAACCTGGTTGATTTGATACATGCGAATCATGCTTAAAAGGAAAGATGACCAAATTACCCTTTTTCGAAAAAGGTAAACCAGTGGGAGAATTGCTTGGTCTAATACATACAGTTGTATATGGACCAATGTCAACTCTTGCACAAGGAGGCTATAGCTACTTCATTACCTTTATCGATGATCACTCACGATTCGGATATGTGTTCTTAATGAAACACAAATCTGAAGCTTTTGAGAAATTCAAAGAGTTCAGAAGTGAAGTAGAGAAACAGCTTGGCAAATGTATTAGATACTTCGATCCGATCGGGGTGGTGAATACTTAAGTCAAGAGTTTCAAGATTATCTTAGTGACAATGGGATATTGTCTCAATGGACTCCGCCATATACACCACATCATAATGGTGTATCTGAGAGGCGTAACCAAACCTTGATGGACATGGATAGATCTATGATGAATCATGCAACTCTTCCAAAATCCTTTTGGGGCTATGCGCTTAAGACAGCTGTTTACTTACTAAACAGAGTCCCGACCAAGGTAGTCTCTACTACTCCATATGAGACGTGGAATAGTAAGAAACCTCATTTATCTCACCTAAAGATATGGGGTTGTACTGCTTATGTAAAGCGGACTGTATCAGATAAATTGGATGCTAAGTTTGATAAATGTCTATTTATTGGATACCCTAAGGAAACGAAGGGTTACCAATTCTATCACCCTTGGAACAAAAGGTGTTTGTTTCAAGGCATGCTGTATTTCTAGAAAAAGAATTTCTTTTACAAGAAAACAGTGGGAGTAGCATTGAACTTGAAGAAGTTCAAGAAACTCCAATAGACATTACAGAGACACCTAGTCTAGACCCACAACCAATAACTCATAATGATGAGCTATCAGTTGAACCTAAAACAACACCACTTCTTCGTAGGTCTGATAGGGCACGCAATATTCCAGAGAGATACGGATTTCTCATAAGTGAATCGAATGACGTGTTACTCATTAACGATGATGAACCTATCAGTTATAAAGATGTTCTGAAAAATTCAGAAGGGATAAATGGCTTGAAGCCATGAAGTCGGAAATGGATTCCATGTACAAAAATCAAGTATGGGACTTGGTTAACCCACCTGAAGGGATTAAGCCCATAGGGTGCAAGTGGGTTTTCAAGAAGAAAACCGACATGGAAGGTAATGTTGTTACCTTTAAGGCTAGATTAGTGGCAAAAGGATATCGTCAGAAACAAGGAATTGATTATGACGAAACCTATTCGCCAGTAGCTATGCTTAAATCCATTCGGATGCTCCTGGCCATAGCAGCTCATTATGATTATGAGATATGGTAAATGGATGTGAAAACAGCTTTCCTTAATGGAAACCTGCTTGAGGATGTATACATGATACAACCTGAAGGTTTCACATCGGTTAATAAAACCAAAGTATGCAAGCTTCGACGATCCATATATGGACTAAAGCAAGCATCCAGGAGCTGGAACATTCGTTTTGATGAGACAATCAAAGAGTTTGATTTCTCACAAAATCCTGACGAACCTTGTGTGTACAAGACGGTTAGTGGGAGTGCAGTCGTATTCCTAGTGTTATTTGTCAATGACATATTACTTATAGGAAATGATATATTAGTCTTACAGTCAGTTAAAATTTGGTTGTCCAAAACTTTCTCCATGAAAGACCTGGGAGAAGCAACCTATATCCTTGGGATTAGAATCTATAGAGATAGATCAAAACGGTTGCTTGGTCTTTCACAGTCTACATATATAGACCGAGTGCTAGAAATGTTTAGCATGTCGGAATCCAAGAAACGTTACCTTCCCATCAGGCATGGGATCAACCTTTCGAAGTCTATGTGTCCGCGCACAGAAGACGAGAGGATTTGCATGAATAAGATTCCTTATGCATCCGCGATAGGATCTATCATGTATGCTATGTTATGTACTAGGCCCGATGTATCGTATGCTCTGACCGTCACAAGCAGATACCAGTCTGATCCAGGAATGGATCATTGGGCGGCTGTCAAGATAATCCTCAAGTACTTAAGAAACACTAAGGATGTGTTCCTAATATATGGAGAAGGTGATATGGTAATACGTGGGTATACAGATGCCAGTTTCTAGACAGATAAGGATGACTCCAAATCTCAGTCCAGATACGTATTTATTTTGAATGGAGGCGCAATAAGTTGGAAGAGTTCCAAGCAAGATACCGTAGCGGATTCTACCACGGAAGCGGAATATATTGCAGCTTCGGAAGCAGCAAAGGAAGCAGTCTGGATAAAAAAGTTTGTCTCAGAACTTGATGTGGTTCCAACCATTGATGAAGCAATACCAGTTTACTACGACAACAATGGAGCTATTGCACAAGCAAAGGAACCAAGGTCTCATCAGCGATCTAAACATGTGCTTCGCCGCTATCATCTGATCAGAGAGATTATAAGTAGGAATGATATACAAATTGAGAAAATTCTCACTGAAAGGAATTTAGCGGATCCTTTAACTATGACCTTGCCTCAAAGCAAGTTTGAGGGTCATGTTAGAGCCTGTGATATTGGGTACCATAGCGATTGTCATTAGGCCAAGTTGGAGTTTGTTAGTGATATGAGAGATGTGTCCTAAGGCAATCGCCTTTTGATTGTAATCATTTATTTTAATAAATAAATATTCACTATTTGAGTATACATGTTTGTGTTTTTGATTGAGATCTTAAACTCATTTACTGAATGTCCGCAATACAATTAACAGCATGAGAGAATTTGTGATGAATTCACAACTAGTGATTATCTCTACATGTGCAATTGTGAAGTATTGAAATTGTCCCTAGTCGATGAATTGATAAATACGGACACTATCAATTCTGTTGAGACTAGCATGAGTTATTCTCTAATCAGCTGATTCTCACTGGCTGGTGATATTGATATGTCCGGAGATAAACATGAATGCTAGTTAAGGGAACTAGTTCATTGGAGTGACTGGCTGTAAAACTTCATATGGTAGTCTACATATAGATATGTCAGTGAAGTTCTTACTGCAGCTTAAGTGCGATGTTCCTTTGACTTGCGGTGTTCAAGTCATCTTGGTCATGGAGACTTATACTTTGACATCTTAAGCAAGCATCTCCAAGGAGATGTGGACTCAGGATGATTGGGTATAAGCCGAAGTGCCCGAAGATGTTTGAACAGCCTACAAAGGATTCACTACTCCTTGCGAGGAGATGTATACCCGAGGCCTATCGTCGGATTGTTACTCGAAGCCTCTTGCCAGAGCATGACATGTTCAGAGTATGAATCTCTTAAATACATGAGAGTAATTAGAATCCATAGGACGAGAAAACGTTACTTGGGCTGGGTGTGACGTAGTCACCCTAGTGGGGACTGACACACATAGACCATGTCCTGAACCAAGTGGGTATAAGATAGTGAAGGGAATGGGGCACGATTCATTATAGCTGCTGAAGGGTTTCAGAATTGTTTCTGAGGTCAACCGTTGATCTTTCGATTAATTGGGGATCATGATGTACTACTAGGTGCCACTCATGATCATTCTATAATTGATTAATTATAGACGACCAACATAAATCGAAAGACTATTTAGTCACACGCACTATGAGTAATCCGAGGGATTTAAAACGAGTTAAAAATTGGATTTTCCAATCAAGAGAGATTAAGTTTGGTTGAGTCAAACGATAAGTCGAATCTGAATTTTTCAGAGACGCATCGGAAGCGTAAAATGGCTAAGTCTTTTGAAGACTTAATAGATGATTTAAATAAGTTTAATTCATTGGGGCTTGGCTTGGATGGGCCGGCCAAAGAGGGCCTCCATCCTCTTTGCTTGGCCGGCCACAACAAAGGGAGAGAACCAAGTTTTTGGTTCAATTTATAAAATAAACCAAGTGTGGTTTGTTTTATAAAATTATGGATGATATAAATTTTTATATAATAAACCAAGGTTTGGTTTATTTTTCATAGAAATTAAAATGAACCATGGATTGGTTTATTTTATAAAATCAATCATGGATTGATTTACCATGATAAGGAAATTTATTCCATAGGAGAGAAGAGACTTGATTGATTTTTTTATCATGAATTAAAATATGATTTTAACCATGATATAAAATCAAACTTGGCATGATGGAATAAGTTATTTCATATTTGAGAGGCTTGATGGTTGAGAGGCCACTATATAAAGGACCCAAGGCAAGGCTTGGGTGACAATCATAGAGATGAAGGCATAGACTCTCTCCTTCTCTTCTCCCCTTCTTGCCGTGCGCCAACCAGCCCCAAGAAGGAGCACCAGCCGGCCGCCCCTGCCCTTTCCCTACCGACTACAACCTACTGCCGGAGAAGGAAGCTCCGGCCATCTCTTGGCCGGAAGAAGGTGCTGCCGGAATTAGAGTTTGCCGCAAGGATCTTTTTGCCGCAAGCCTCTTCTTTTGCTTCGCCGGAATTTTGATTCCGGCCATCCTTTTGTGGTTAGTCTTCCGACTTCTCTCTTGGTTTTTCTTGTCGCGTTCTCAGAGAATCTAGTAGTTCTCGAGAACATGAAACTTGTGGCTTTGCGAAGTCATCCCGAAGATACTCGGCGTGGATGCGAATAGAGGCGGAGCTTCTAAGGGACGCTTACGGTTGGATCTCGTCACTTCCTTCGAGTTACGCGAGGTAATACGTAAATTAGTTTATGTTTATGCAAAATTTCAAATATATGATCATGTCTACACAAGATAAAATTGCATGCTTAGATGTATGGTTAAATGATTTAGAGAAATTATTTATGCTAAACCTTCCGCTGCACGTAATTAATTTTGAAATTACGAACCCGCATCCATGTCAACATGCACCCGGTCCCAACAGGACTTAGTGCCCACCTTCCGAGCAGGTCTTCGGTGCCCAGCCCTTTGCCAGGACTTAGTGCCCAATCCTCGATTAGGACTTAGTGCCCATCTTCCGAGCAGGTCTTAGTGCCTAGCTCCACTCACCAGGTCTTAGTGCCTAGGTTAACTAGGAATTTTCTTCCACTTAGGTTACTTCTCCTTTGCTCCCTTTGTCTGTTCAATGTATCACTGACTTAACTGTATTGTCAAACATTAAAACACTTAGAGGAGAACATCATTGATGTAACTTGCACCAACACTTAACCCCATCACCAAGGTTGAGTAAGAAAGCGAATCATAGTCAAACTCTAATGATGAAAAGCAACTAGTGAACCTAGTGAGGAAGATGTTCACTAGAAAGATGAAGAGGTTCACCAAGAAGAACCAACAAAAGGTGATGAAGCCCACATATGACGACCCACCCCAAAAGCAATATCACCGGGTTTGGATGCAACATAAAGGGGCACTTCAAGTACGAATGTCTAAATTGAAAAGAAGACTAACCCAAGAAAATAAAGAAGAAGAAGGCCCTCTAAGCAACCTAGGATGAGTCATCCTAGGAAGAATCAGACACCGAGAACGCTAAGCAAGCCAGCTACCTTGCCCTGATGGCAACCTGACAAGAGTTAGAAACGGATCAAGACGAAGATTCCAAATACGATTCGAGCCATGAGTCCGTACTCATTTCTGAAGGCTTGAACAAGATATAAAATTTACTTAACGCAAAGTTCTTTAAGATTATCGGATGTTAGATAAGAAGTTTTCTGCATCTGAAAATAAGGTCAACTCGCTCCTTAAGAAAAAGCAAGACCTTAAGGAAAAAATTAATATCAAGACCTCAACTCAACAAAATCAAACTGAAAAATTAAATCAAGCTGAAAAAGAGAACTCCACCTTGAGAAGTGAAGTTCAAAGGCATAAGGATCTACTAAAAACTTTCACAACAAGATCCAAGTGTTAGGTATGGCTTAGCGGGTTTCCTAAGCCAATACTTGGTCGTCCTTGAGAGACCTCTCCATGCCTACGGATTAAAAATTAATCTGAATGGAGACCCGTCTCCCAACGACCATCTCGTGCCGTATCGAATGATCCAAATTACAACTAGGCCAATCACAAAGATCGAGCCTTGTAATTTGCTTGACCGTTCGACCGCGGAAAAGGAGACGAGTGGATCACCGACTTTTGTGTTTATGATCGGGGTCCAGTTAATTAATTATTGACTATGATTCGGAATCAAAATAATTAAATAACTAACATAAAATGACGAGGTAAACAAACATGACACAAAAATAAACAAGGGAGCTTGAGAAGGAGTTATACCTTCTCGATCACCTCGCGGCCTTCTACCTTATGTCCCTCCCTTCCTGGACATCGTGTGGATGATGGTCTATCAGGAACCGAGATCACCAAGGCACTCCAATGAGATCTTCTTCTTGACTTAGCCGAAAACCAAACCCTAGCTTCTAGGGTTTTTCCGCCGCAAGCCAACACCACCTCTCCCTTTGCGCCGCCGACCGCCGGAGCTGCCCAAGGGCCACCGGACCGACTGCTCACCTCGAGAGGAAGAAGAAGAAAATGAAGAAGGAGTCCTCACCCAAACAGTCCAAACTCAAACTCTCCTTTAGTCCTTGCGGCGCCGCCACAAGATCTGGTTACGCCGCCTCCCACATGCCGCCGACGGCTTCTCCACACTCGGTGAGCACCACAAAAGGTAGAGGACTCCTCTGCCTTGTCTCTGTGAGTCTCAGCCGAAGCTTGGTGGAGAGGAGATGAAGGACCGAAGAGGAGAAACTGTTGAGGCAATCTGTGGTTCGGAGTGACCAAGTGTTTTGATGTTTGGGCAAAGGGTTTAAGTTAGGTTTTCCCTTGTGTTCTCATATGTGTATGTTGAGTGTGCAGGATGTACAGGTTACACATATGGACTTGACTGGACGACCTCAGTACGGTGAAGGGTGGCATGGAGGCAAGCTGGAGGCTTGCGTGCACATCCGAGGAACCTTGGAGAGCAGGGATGATGAGCTGAAGGGCGCGAAGGCAATAGTCAAGGCTGCGGACGAGGAGTCAGTCGAGTCGTGAGGGTACGAGTGCTGTGTGATTGTACTCGGAAAATCCTAGGGTTTGAGTGTGGAGTGGAATGTACTCAGGAAGGGTAACCTTAGGTGTGTGAGTAGACCAGTCGACTGGCATGGGGGCAGTCGATTGATGAAACTCACAGAAGGGTCTCAGCCCTGGACTAGTCGACTGCCCTGGGGGCAGTCGACTGGTAGGTGGCTGAGAATTCGAACGTTGGGGTGCAACGGTCGAATTTCAGTGGCACCAGTCGACTGCCCTGGGGGCAGTTGACTGGTAGCGAGGATTTCAGCCAGAGTCCTATTTAAAGAGGACTTCATGGTGGTTGAGATTCTTGACGAAACTCGCTTGGGTAAAGTGAGTTAGTAGTCTTTTGTGCCCAGATAGTGTCCAAGAGATTGTGGCGAGGTTTCTCCAACCACAAGGAGCGACGAGGGCTAGCCGGAGGTTATCCAGGGATTGATCCACCGACGGATTCTTGGATTAGTCACCCGTCCGGGGTGGATACCAAGTAAATCTTCCGTGTCAGTATTGGTTAGTATTTGTTTTATTATTTTTATTGTATATTCTGCTATGCAACTAACCGTGTAGGAAGAAAGGGGTTCGAAAATCGCTATTCACCCCCTCTAGTGGACACGATCGATCCTACAGAAACCTCTTCTCCTTGGCGTCGGTCGAAATCCCTAGGGGAGAATAGAAGAGAGAGAGAAAAGAAGAGAGAGACTAGGGTATCAACTCTTGGATCAAGCCTTGGTTTCATGATCACTTTGGGTATATATAGGGCTAAGGTAGGGACCAAGAGGAGGAGTTGGATCTTTGCCCACCAATGGATCTAAACCCGATCCATTAATTAAGGTTCATTCCACTAAAGGATCTTAATTGAACTTCCTCACCAACTCCCATATTTTCATATGGACTCCACATATTACGAGTCGTCCATCCCCCCATGTTTAAGATTTCGAATGCCCGTTAATTAATTTAAATTACTGACAATTCAAATTAATTAACTTCTGAGTCCTTGACTAGTACCACTCAACCTTATCATCATGTCGGATCAAATCCACCTGCAGAGTTTAGCATGATGAACCTTTTGAGCTCATCAAGGGGGCATCATCATCCTGACTCACCAGGACACAGATTCCGTCAATAATCAATAGCATATCATATTATTAATATTATCTCCCAACTTATCGAGCCTATCGATCTAACAGAATAGATCTCGCCTATTGGTAAATCAAAGAGACAATAATTAATAATATATGCCCGTTATTATATCGGGATTAAGGGATCGTACTCCATAATAAAATCTGAGGTCCTATCCAATTATCGAGTCAGTATAAATTGGATAGCCTCTGGTTTTGGTCCTGCTCAATATACTCAAAGCACACTAGTCTAATTCTATGGTTAAGACCAACCACACCTAATTACACTACAACCATCCCGATGGTTTGTCCAATTCCATCTCGGTTGTGAGCCTCTACTTATACTAGGCAAGGAACTGATAATATGATCTTCCGTGTGACACCATACACCATGTTATCTATAATGCGAAGTAATATACTTCATGCATGTACTAATATAAACAGGCACCTAGTGTAGTTGTGATTCTCTTTTCAAAATGAAGATGTTTATATAAAGAAATCATGTCTTTCAGTATACACATCTTACAATCTCCCACTTATACTTAAAGACTTTACTGTTCTCTCACTGCCATACATCTGACTCCCATATCCTCCACATGTCAATCAAAAGCTCTAGCTGGATGAGCTTTAGTGAAAGGATCTGCCAGGTTGTCCTCTGATGCAATCTTGGCGACAGCCACTTCTCCTCGCTTTACGATTTCTCGTATCAGGTGGTACTTGCACTCTATGTGTTTTCTCCTTTGAGTTTGCAACTGCACCACTGTTATCACAAAAGATTGTGATAGATCTGGGCAAACCAGGAATCACATCCAAGTCCATGATGAAGTTCCTGAGCCATACAACTTCCTTGGCTGCCTCTGAGGCTGCCACATATTCAGCTTCCATGGTGGAGTCCACCACGCATTTCTGCTTGACACTCCTCCAAACAATGGCTCCACTTCCTAAAGTAAACACAAACCCCAAGGTAGACTTACTCTTGTCCCTGTCTGACTAGAAATCTGAGTCCGTATAACCCACAGGGACTACTTGATCTGTCCGGTAAACCAGCATATAATTCCTAGTCTGTCTCAGGTATTTCAATATATGCTTTACCACAGTCCAATGCCCCTATCTAGGGTTACTCTGATATCTGCTAACCATGCTCACGGCAAAACAGATATCTGGTCTCGTGCACAACAAAGCATACATGAGGCTTCCCACTGTTGAAGCATAAGGAACTGCTTTCATTTCCTCTATCTCCTTTGATGTTTTCGGACACATCTCCTTGGATAGAGGAACTCCATGCCTGAAGGGTAGGAACCCTTCTTGAAGTTTTCCATGCTAAAACGAGACAATACAGTGTCAACATATGAAGCTTGGGATAAGCACAACATCCTTTTTGACGATCCCTTATGACCTCGATCCCAAGGATGTGTACCGCTTCTCCTAAGTCCTTCATATCAAACTGTTTTGACAGCCAGACCCTTACGTCTGATAACACTTTGACATTATTGCTAATTAACAAAATGTCATCTACGTAAAGTACAAGAAACACCACGACGTTTCCGTCACATCTTTTGTATACACATGACTCATCCTGGCTTTGAGTAAATCCATATGACTGGATTACTTCATCAAAGCGGATGTTCCAAGATCGCGAAGCTTGCTTTAATCCATAAATGGATCGATTAAGCTTGTATACTAGATGCTTTTTTCCCTTTGCAATGAACCCTTCTGGTTGCTGACTTCCGTTAAGGAATGCTGTCTTGACGTCCATCTGCCATACCTCATAGTTCATATGAGCTGCAATAGATAAGAGAATCCGGATCGACTTAAGCATGACTACCGGTGAAAAGGTCTCCTCATAATCGATACCCTCTTTCTGAGTGTACCCTTTCACAACAAGCCTAGCTTTGAAAGTCTCAACCTTCCCGTCTGATCCTCACTTTCTCTTGTAGATCCACTTGCATCCAATGGCTTTTACACCATTAGGTGGTTCTACTAGCTCCCAGACATGATTAGAATCCATAGATTCTATCTCAGAGTTCATTGCTCTTTGCCAAGAATCTGCATACTTATCTTGGAGGGTCTCGTCATAGGTCCAGGGAATCAGTTCATGTTTACCAGAGACCAAGTCCGAAGACTCTCTCAAAAACATGAACCTTTCAGGCTGTCTGACAACCCTCCCACTGCGACGAGGTACCACCTGTGTATCCTCAGTGACACGCGGTGCAGTGACTTGTGGTGTGTCCTCTTGTACAATTGGTTCTAAGGTCGGAACATCCCCTCTTAACTCTTCAACCACTAGTCTACTCTTAGGCTTATGGTTCATCACATAGTCTTCTTCTAAGAATCTGACATTCGTGCTATTGATTACCTTATGATCCTTAGGACTATAGAACATACCACCCTTCGTTCCCCTAAGATAGCCTACGAACAGACGTACCTCCTTACGAGATTCCAACTTATCAGTATCTCCCTTCAACACATATGCTGGACTACCCCAAATCCGAATGTGTACTAGACTGGGCTTGCACCTAGTCCACAGTTCTGTGGGAGTAGAAGGGACTGACTTAGATGAAACCAAGTTCAGTATGTACGCTGCCGTTTCCAGAGCGTATCCCCAGAACGAATCAGGTAAGTCTGAATAACTCATCATTGACCTAACCATTTCCATAAGAGTCCTATTCCTTCTTTCTGCAATTCCATTCTATTGGGGTGTACTGGGTGTAGTTAGCTGGATTGAATCCCAGCTTCTGATAGGTAGGTCCTAAACTCTCCAAAGAGGTACTTGCCACCACGATCAGATCGTAGTGTCTTGATACTTTTACCTCGATATTTCTCCACATCAGCTTTGAATTCTTTAAACTTATCAAAGCGTTCAGACTTGTGGCGCATCAGGTAAATGTACCAATACCTTGAATAATCATCAATAAAGGTGATGAAGTATTCAAAACCACCTCTATCCTGAATTGATATAGGACTACACAAATCAGAATGAATCAGTTCTAATACTTCTTTGGCCCTATACCCCTTAGCCTTGAAAGGCCTCTTGGTCATCTTACATTCCAAGCAAGACTCACAGGTCGGGAGGTCTTCCACCACCAATGAACCCAGGGGCCCATCAGCTATCAACCTCTGAATCCTACTAAGGTTAATATAACCAAGCCTAAGGTGCCAAAGATGCATCTGATTCATCTTAGAAGGCTCCTTTCTCTTATTTAAGTTAGATGATGAGCTATTGATGGACCCAAAAGAGCTGTCACGAATGTGGGTCTCAAATTTAGATATTTATAAGCTGGAAACCCTTTTTGCAATCAAAGAATAAAAGCGTAGTAAAGGGGTCACAGGTCGTATTTTTCCTAGGGCTAGTTGAGATGGTTTGACTTGAGCTTGAATTTATGTGTCGTTAATATTTCTTTTGGGTTTCAAATAAAATCTGGTGTTTGGTTTCGAATAGACAAGAAAATGCAATGAAAAGGAAGAGAATTTAACTAAATGAACTAAACAAGGAATTTGCAATTAAGGACTCAACTAATGGGAAAATTATCCAACTGATGACTTAACCAATTTTGGAAAAACCAATCTGAGTTCAAATTGCAAAACAAATGCTAAGCAAGAGAATCAAAATGATGCTGACATTTTCGAATTAAGCTAATGCAAACATCTGCTTCATGACTCAAAATTAACACAAACCCAGGCTAAGCAATCCAAAACAAATTGATAGGAAGTAAATGCCGAAATTTCTGAAACTAAATGCAAGAGTAATAACCAATCAATTCAGAATTGTTAATGCAGGAATGCAAAGCTGTGTGCAGAAATTTGGCAACAGGTTGGACACAAGATAAGCAACTGAGCTGGAATTAATGCTCTATCCTAAGGATCAGTAAAGCTTAAGTAAAGCTCATGCTTACTTGGCACAAACTCATAAACTGGTAGCTGAATTTTCTGAAACAAAACTGAACTTGCAGAATTCTGAAATTTTATACGCACAAGCTGAAAACTAATGCAGAAATGAAATTAAAACCTTTTAGAAAGCAACCAGCTACAATGGAAATTCAAACAAGAAAACTAAAACAATCTTGATACAAAATTCAGAAGTGCTTACAGGAAATGAAACTGATATGCAAGGTAAAAGGACTGATACGCAGCTAAAGTATGAAACACAGAAAACAGTTCTGATACACAAGAATTGAAATAAGAATTTGACAGAAAACGCAGAATTACTAAGCTGAATAAAGACTCAGAAATGAAGCTAAGGTAAAACAAAACTTAGATCAACTAAATTAACCTACTAAATGTGTAATGAACTGAAGAATTCAGAACTAAAATGAAGTTGCAGAAACAGAAATTGATACGCAGCTGGACAAACTGATACGCAACAGGAAATCAAGAAATTGAACTGAAACTGATGACAATGTTCACTAAACAAACTCACGAGCTAATTGACTTGCAGAATGGAACCTAATTAAGGCTTGAGAAATTCAGAAATGAAAACGAAATAGCTGATACAAAGACAGAACAGAAATGAATACAGGAATTGAAATTATAGCTAAGACAAAAAGAAATACAACTAGAAACTAATCCTCGACCATTCCCTTGTCTCAAGACTTCCTTGCCGTCACACAAGAGCAAGTCAATAACCCCTTCAACTCGCAAATCACTGGGAAAATGGCTCCAAGTTCAGATCTGCTCATAAACTGCACGAGCTGGGAAATCCAATCCAATCTCCTTGATCTCACTTTAATGGATCGCGATGGTGATTTGAAAAGCTTCTGAGCACATCCAAGGACCCCTACAGATGGCTCAAATGGACGAAAATGGCACGCGGGTGAGATCCAAGCGATTGGATCACAGATCTGTCGAAACCCTCAAACAGCTCTGCATCTGGCGCAATCTTGAGCTAAAATCGCCACTGAAACTTCCTCCCAACGATCCAAATCTTGCTCCAAGGTTGTGATCGAGATGGCCATGCCTTCACTGAAGAAAATCGCAAAAGAAACGAAGAACAAACGAAGAAAAATGAAGAACTAAGCTGCTGCTGGCGAAGACGCGACCCCGATCTGAAACAGGGGAGGCTGTTTAAGTAGTTAAACAGTGGACGACGCAGATTAATCCCACTTCATCCAACGGTTGATCCTTGTCCGATTTGACTCAAATTTTCCAGATCTTGATCAGAGGTCAGGATCTACCTCGGGTTAGCTCAGATCTGCCAGATTTGCAACGGATGGTTCAGATCACCTTGATCTTTGAATGGACGGTCTAGATCTATCTGATCGTGATCCAACGGCTTTATGATCTCTGATTGGGCTTAAATCTTCAGATCTTGATCCAAGTGCTTGATTAGCCTTAATCCCAGCTCGGATTGATCAGAAGTTCTCGTATGGTCTAAATCTAACCATTTTTGCATCGGACGGTCCAAATTAGTTGACGCTTGATCACTTGATCCAGTCCACTTTTGACTCAACTTTGACCCAACATGACCTAGGTCCCTGATCCTTCCAAGCCTACAAAAGTAGATCAAAAATTTAGTCACAAAACAACTCAAATATATAAAAATTTGCAATTAGGTCCAAAAAGAATATAAATCCTAGAACCTAGGGTAAACCCACCATTAAGCAAGTAAAACATGAGTCAAAAATAGATTCTAGAACCTTAAATAATCAACAAAATGACACTTATCAACTCCCCCACACTTAAGCTTGAGCGTCTCGCGAGAAGTACTAAATATGTATCCCCTAGCTTTTCTCATACATAAGTAGAAGCAATTGAAAAGAAATTACCTAGGGTTGTTAATTCTCAAAAATCTAAGCTCTATGGATTAATATCTTGTCCTTAAATCAACAACTTAGCAATTTCAACCTTCATGATTCATTGAGATGAATTTCACTCACTAAACCTCTCAAGGGAAATTTTTGGTGGCTCTCTTCCTAAGTTCTAAGTACATGATGAAAATGGAGCTCACTCATACACACATGCTTTTTGCACTACCATAGGCTTGCTTGTTATCTACTCTCCACCATTATTCATGATTTAGATCTACATCTACAGAAAATCATCAAACAAAAGGAAGATATATGAAATGGTAAAAATGAAGTAAAAGTCAAGTAAATAGCAAATTTGAATGAGTGGAAGACTTGAATGCCCAAGGATATTTTTGATGCACTTTGCCCTCCTTTTAGTCCACATAATGAAATCAAAAGTGTGATGGAGTAAAGCTTTGGCATTGCTCTTCAAAAATTTGATGAAAAGACCCCATCAACTCCTTTGTGCCAATTTTCCATCTTGCGTGCCAACTTGTTTCCTTCTCTTTTCTCTTCATTTTTTTTCTTTCTTTCTTTTCTCTATAGGAATCAGAATGATGGTGGAACAGATCTTCAATTTGGATGAGAGTATCTTCACTAATTTCATGGTTCTGAAACTCAATGGTGTGCCGAAACTCAATGAGCTGAATTTTTTTTTTTCAAACTGTTTTCTCTTTTTTTGTTTTTTTTCTTCTGCTCTCCAATCTTCTAATGGAGCTCATTCAGATCAGCATTCATATTAGAGAGCTTGAGACATCATATAGCAATTAGAAACAAAAATTTTATGCTCCACATATAACCTTCACTACTCTTGCAACTCCCTTTTGATACACATCACTTCAAGTTGGCACACTCTATCACTTTGTTTGTTTGTTTTTTTCTGTTTCAATTTCAGCTCCACTGTAGTTCATTTGAGAATTCCGAACCATCAAGCCCTTCATCCTTACAGTTCCCTGATTTCTTATTCAGCAATCAACATCACTAGTAGTGGAGAAATTGTTGGATCGTGAAAAGCCGATAGAGGGGGGGTGAATATCGGAAATCGCTCTTTTTCGGAAAACTAAGAGTAAGTGCACAGCGGAAATAAAAATACGAGACACAGCACAAAGACACAGTGATTTTTACTTGGTTCGGAGCCTGTGTCGACTCCTACTCCAAGGCCCACGGTCGTTGACCGTTTACTTTGGGCAATTCTATATTCGCGCAAATAGGTTACAATGATTTCAATTACAAAGAGAGTGCAAATAAAATAATAATAAAATATTAAGCTCTTCGTTACCGACGTCCGGAGTGTGTCGATTCTTTTCGGGGCAGCGGGACGTCGTCGGCTCGAGGTGAGGCGTTTCTGGAGCAAGGCACGAGCGTAGAAGAGCGTGGAAGCTTTGGAATCAAGTTGATATGAAGTTTGGGGTCGAGGGGTGCTATTTATAGCACCTAGGGCGCCCTGGACGTCGGGGGCACCCTGCCACGTGTCAGCCGATCCACACTTCGCTCGGTCAACTTTTATCCCGCTCGAACAGGGATTAAGTTTGACCTCTGGAGCGCCCTGGTCGCTGAGGGCGCCTTGGTTGACGCGGTCTTCTCGGCTGGATAGGGCTGGAGCTTCGCAGTCTTGGGCTGGAGGCGCCCTGGCTGCTGAGGGCGCCTTCGCTCATGAGGGCGCCTTCGCTGCTGAGGGCGCCTCGCCCAGTAAGCAGCTGGAGCCCTTTTGTTTCGCTTGGTTTTGGTTTACCTTGAGGGCGCCCTGGACACTCAGGGTGCCTTACTCAGCTGCTGCCTCACTCCTTTGAGGCTCTCTGAGTTGCAGACACACGTTCCTTCGGTCCTGCATCCAGGGTTAGTCCAAAACACAATAAAATAGTTAATTATTATTTTATACAGCCTTAGCTGTCTTGGTTCTGACTTTGGTCTCCGAAATGGAGCCCTAGGTCGAACCGACGCCTACTGTTCCCTCGACGGGGAACGCGTCCTCACCTACTCCTCTCGGGAGAATTTACCTGATGCCAACCGCTCCTTTGGTTGGACTTTTGCCCGACGGTCCTTTGTCAGGGCTTGGATGCCGAGCTACCCTTCGCCCGGTGCCTAGCAGTCCTTCGCTAGGTCTTCTGTCCCAGACTGTCCTTCGCCTGGTGCCTAGCAGTCCTTCGCTAGGGCTTTTAACTCTGGCATTCCTTCGCCAGTGCCTAGCGGTCCTTTGCTAGGGCTTTTAACTCTGGCATTCCTTCGCCAGTGCCTAGTGGTCCTTTGCTAGGGCTTTCACTGCACACTTGATTAACTTGTTAGAAAACAAAAAGGACTTAACTTTTGATCTATGTTGCCATTATCAAAACACAGGTTTGACTTAGGTGCATTCTGGACCAACAATCTCCCCCTTTTTGATTTATGGCAACCCTAGTTCAAAAAGTTAAGTTTAAGTAAGACATGAAAAAGTTTTAACTTTTGTTCCCTCCCCCTGGAAGGAATCTCCCCCTATGTTTTTCAAAAATTTGTGGGGTTTTAAACACTTTACTTGTACTTAATACATAGCAGAGTTTTTAAAGCATAATTTGAGTTTAAAGTCTTGAGTTTTACAGTACTCAAAATGTTAGCTTAAATACTCTGTAGTATATAACAAGCTTAAGTACTTAGTAGGTTTTGAAACACTTTAGTACTTAACAAATTTGAAAAACTTTAGCTTTAGAGTAAAAATAATTTTGACAAGCTTAAGTAGAAACCTTTTGAAAGGCTAGAGTACTTTGCAAAATTTGAAGGCTTGAAAAAAATTTGAAGCTAGAGTACTTTGCAAAATTTTGAAAGCTTTAAGTAAAGGTTTCGAAAAGCTTAAGTATTTTTGAAAGCTTAAGTAGAAGTTTTGAAAGCTTAAGTATCTTTCAGAAAGTTAGACTTTTGAATACTTTTTGAATAAAGGATAGAGTTAAGAAAATTTTGAAAAGAAAATTTTACTCTCTCCTTTCCTATCTCTCCCCCTTTGCCATATATCAAAACAATTAAATACAGCATAAATAAGGAAATAAGTAAAATTTTTGCTGTACTGAATCAATCCATACTTAAATTTATACTAAATCAATCAATTCTCTCTGTAGGGGCCTGTCTAACCCAATTAGCTACTTACTAACTGTTATAAACAGTAGTTTTTGCTAGGGTTAGTCAAGTTAAGTGTTTTTGTTCAAGTTAGATTTTATAAACTTGACACTTAACTTGATTGCTGTATAAGTTGTATTTAGTGCCCCAATTACTGCAGATGCACTGACTTAAAGCATCTTGAATTGAGGCAAAGACCTAAGCATCTCAACCCTTTCTAGGTTATCAATCATAAGTACCCTAAGGTGCTTGTGAGATGCTGGCTTCTAAGTCTATAGGTGCATGCAGTTCTAGGGTTAAAGCCTAGGCTAAGTCCATTTTCGAAAAATCCCTAGTTTTGAAGGGGGTAGTTTTAAAATAAATATAAAACTAAGTCGAAAAGATTTTAAAATTGATTTTTGAAAAAAGCTAAGTTGAAAATGAAAACTGATTTTGAAATTTAAATAAAACAGTTTTTCAAAATTCTAATTTTAGAAAACTTATTTTTGAAATCAAGTAGAGTAAAAACAATTGAGTTAAACTATTCTACTGAACACAATCCTAACTAATTAACAAGAAACCAATAATCATAAACTAGTCATCATAAAATAAAAGCAGGTACTTTAGGTTCAACATAGTCAACAGTCAAGCACAAGTCAACCCTACTGAGTAGGGGCAGTCAAATAGGTACAATGCCAAGTGAATCTAAGATGAAGGACCGGGGTGATCAGATGGACCCGGCTGCCACGCATCGAATCGAGCCATCATCTGTAGGAATCGTGCATCAGCTACTTCTCTATCAGCTCTGCGAGCGTCCATCTGCTCTATGTGAGAGGCCTCGACCTCCTCTCGGAGACTCTGTATGTGTGTCTCCATACGGGTCACTCTCTCGTAGAGTGTCGGTGGAGCTGGCTCGTTTATATGGGCTCGGGCTTCTGCTGCTATATCTCCGACGTCGTACTCGACCTCCTCGTCCGAATCGATCTGATGAGCTGCTCTCCGACGTCTCCAAGACAGAACCCCGGTACCGGACACCTCTATACCTGCTAGGGCGAAGTTTCTATAGCCTATTTCATCGTAGTCGGTCAGATCGGCCATTTCTCCCTCGGTAATGTTCCTACCATGGTAATGTAGTAGGGACGTGATAACGTGGCAGTAGGGTGTGCGTACCCGCCCTTGCGTGTTCACACTGGATGCGTGTAGGATAGTGTGAAACATATGAAGTCCTATGTCAATATCTAGCTGGTGAATCAGGGCGTACAGGAGAAGGGTATGGAATGGTCGCATAGTGGTGACGTCCCTGGTGGATAAGGGCAGAATACATCGGACTAAGACCCTATATAGGGCGTAGTCCTGGACCTCTAAGTCGACTGACTGGAATCGTCTGGCCACTGGTTGCCTAAAGAAATATGAGTGTAATGTATCTAAGGTGATGTGAGAATAGGGAGCATCAAAGGGAGGTTCCCTAGGAGAATAACAACAGAAGATGGACTGCGAGGGTCGTAGTCCTAGAAATCGGTTCAGTAATGTTGGTGTGATGGTTAAGGGAATACCTTGAACCATGGTGGAGAACATGAGATTATCCTGTCTAATGATATTATTGTAAAATTCTGCACATAAGGAAGTATTGATTGGGTGAGTGCAGAATACGAGATTGTCCAGTTGGTAGTGGTTTATGACGTTCATAGCTAGGGGACAGGATTGGGTGAAGAATAGCCTATTCAAGTAACTCGTTTTGATAGGTTTATAGGTGGTACGAGCGAACTTGTTACATAATTCTAAATTTGGAAACCTAGGATCAGGACTAGGTTGAGTACCGGGTTCTGCCTGATTAGGTCGGCGTCTTCTAAGAGAAAGAATGTATACTTAAAGAAGGTGTGCATTTATTGAAAAATTGAAAAGAAATTATCAAAAACAATAAATTATACCGGTTTGCTCGGGGAGGCATTGTTGAGGGCTTGAGGGCTTGAGAGGGTTGCAAGATCTCTTGGAAGGTAGAAGGTTGAGGAGGAGAAGTGTTTTGGGTGTGAAGAGTAAAAGGGGAAGGGAGCCCCCTTTTATAGGCAGTTTGGGCGCCCTTCCCCGTGAGGGCGCCTTGACTGGTGAGGGCGCCCCTAGCTGTGAGGGCGCCTTCATCAGGCCTGCAGTTACTTTTCGGCAGCTTTCTGCCGTGAAAGGACTGTGGGAGGGCGCCTTGACTGGAGAGGGCGCCTCTACCCAGAGCTGCAGCTGCCTTTTAGCAGCTTTTGACCATCCTCGGGTATACGGAGGCGCCCTGAAGCTTCAGGGCGCCCTGGTCAGCGTGCAGTGGCAGAGGAGCCTTTTTGACCAGTCTTGCGGCGCCCACACCGGTTTGGGCGCCCTAGGGACTAGCTTTTGACTCAAATGAAGTGCATTTGACCAGATTTGACCTGGTTTGACTACATTGACCGTAGTTTGACTATGTTGACCGTGGTTTGACTATGTTGATCGTGTTTTGACTTTGTTGACCGTGTTTTGACCTTGTTGACCATGGTTTGACTATAGAATTTCACTGCAACACAGGTATTAAGGGAATCATTTAGTCTTAATTTTACTGTCTCACCCAAATCTAGGGTTTTCAATCACGTTGACCTTATAGGTTTTGTGAGACAGGTTTTGATAGTTTTGAAAAATTTGAAAATTTTGATTAATTTTGAAGGATAATTAAATTTTGAAAACTTAATTAATTAATTTTGAAATTTTTGAAAAGATGTTTAAGTCTATACTTAGCTGAAATTTTGTGTTAGATTCGAATTTGACAAAAATTAATTTGAATTTGAATTTCAAAAATTGGCTTCCAGGTCTTGGCGAGGCACTAGGCCTTCTTTGGCCGAAGCCTTATGGGATCATCCACCCTTTCCTTGACAAAGCCTTTTAATGAAATTTTATTTTCAAAATTATTTTTTGAAAAATTTCTGGTCTAACTAGTTTGGATTTTGGATCGGTAGCTTCGGCTAGTTCCGCCAAATTGGCTTCCCTAACGTACTATCATCTCACCTCTACCCAATACTATGTTGTCAAATTTCAGCTAAGTTTGTTCAGTCCTTAAGCTAGCCTAAGTCTAAGCATGGTATATTGCAGAAAATAACTAATCAATCAAGCAATTTAAATCAAGAATAATAAGTTTATCTAATAATAAAAATAGTTTTCAGTTTGGCTCCCCCTGGACTAAAGCCACGGTGATGGTTAGGCAAGATGTGAATCTTGTCCTTGGGGATCCAATACTGATTTGATCCAGTAGGTTGGTTCAGGCATAGTTTAGGTACCCATGCCTGAATTTTTCGTCTGGACTGATTCAGTACAGTCAAATATGATCTTTGTCGGGATTTGGTTCGGTAGCCAAGTCCAGATCGATTTAGAACAGACTTCTGTTTCCCAAGAATCATGTCAAGATTTTTGGAACCAGAGGTGAATCGTTCTAGGGCTGATCTAAGATCCTTAACATGAGTTTTCAGGGAGAAGTTTTCCTTTTCAAGTTTTTCAACTTGAGTGGGAGTTCCTTCCTGAACCTTCTCGGTTGAGGGTTTAGAGTCAGCTCCCTCTTTCAGGTGTTTTACTTCCTGTCGGAGGGATTCGACCCGGAGTTTGGCTTTTGCCAAATCACGAGAAAGAAAAGAAATCAATTCAGTTAACTGTAATATATTAAAACCAGTTACCTTAATTTCTCCGTCCTCTGTGAAGGTCAGCTCGCCGTCCTCTTGTTCTGATTCTGACTCTGTCTCGACTTTATCTGAGGCGGTCAGAGCTAGGAGGTTGGACTGGGGTGCCTCTTCTTCTTCATCTGAGGAAGACTCGTCCCAGGTTGCTTGCAGTGCCTTCTTTCTTCTCGGCTTCTTCGTCTCCTTTAGGTTAGGGCACTCTGACTTGTAGTGGCCCTTTTTCTTGCACTCGTAGCAGGTCACATTGGGCTTGTTTGCTGGTTCAGTTGGTTCGTCCTTTCTTCGGCCGGTTTTTCGTTTGTTGGTTCGGTTCTTCAGCTCCTTGTAGTAGCTTCGAGCGAGCCGGACCAGTTTAGTTTGATCTCCTTCTTCATCTTCTAAGTCTGTGTCAGACTCGGTTTCAGGTTCAGGCTTCTTCTTCGTTGTTCTTCCAGTCTTGCCTGCAAGAAAAGCAATACCTTTTTCGACCGAATTGGTGTTAGTCTATTCGTGCAGTTCTAGTTCAGAAAATAATTCATCTAGTTTTATTTTAGAAAGATCTCTAGAGACCTTGTATGCATCTACCATAGATGCCCACAAGGTGTTTCTAGGAAAGGCGTTTAGAGTATACCTTATTAGGTCACGGTTTTCAACCTTATGACCTATTGAGTGAAGACCGTTCATTACCTCCTGGATTCGTGCGTGGAGCTGGGCTGCTGTTTCGTTGTCGGCCATCTTGATAGTGTAGAGTTTATTCAGTAGCAGATCCCTTTTGCTGATCCTGGTGTCCGAAGTCCCTTCGTGCAGCTCGATCAGTTTTGTCCATAGCACTTTTGCACTGTTGAAGGGGCCCACTCGGTTCAGCTCTTCCTTTGTCAGCCCGCATTGTAGGGTTTGCGTTGCTTTTGCGTCGGCTTCTATCTTGCGCTTTAAAGTGTTGTCCCACTCCGAGTAGCTTTGTGGAAGTCCTTCTGCATTTCGGGGGATCTCCAGACCGGACTGGATAATGATCCACATGTCCACCTGAGTTTTAAGGTGGACCTCCATGCGACTTTTCCAGTAGGAAAAGTCTTCTCCACTGAAGAGTGGAGGTCTAGCGGTGCTGAATCCCTCTTGCATAGACATTTGTTCTGTAAAAGGAAATTTTACAAAAAAAAAGGTGTCCCAAGACTTGGTCTTGGATTAGCAGTGCGGGATAAAGATAAAAAAAATAATTAAATTCGAGAGAAAAAATCCGAAAAAAAATATTTCAAACTGGTGGTTGCACCAAGTTTGAATTCCCCGCTCTGATACCACTTGTTGGATCGTGAAAAGCCGATAGAGGGGGGGGTGAATATCGGAAATCGCTCTTTTTCGGAAAACTAAGAGTAAGTGCACAGCGGAAATAAAAATACGAGACACAGCACAAAGACACAGTGATTTTTACTTGGTTCGGAGCCTGTGTCGACTCCTACTCCAAGGCCCACGGTCGTTGACCATTTACTTTGGGCAATTCTATATTCGCGCAAATAGGTTACAATGATTTCAATTACAAAGAGAGTGCAAATAAAATAATAATAAAATATTAAGCTCTTCGTTACCGACGTCCGGAGTGTGTCGATTCTTTTCGGGGCAGCGGGACGTCGTCGGCTCGAGGTGAGGCGTTTCTGGAGCAAGGCACGAGCGTAGAAGAGCGTGGAAGCTTTGGAATCAAGTTGATATGAAGTTTGGGGTCGAGGGGTGCTATTTATAGCACCTAGGGCGCCCTGGACATCGGGGGCGCCCTGCCACGTGTCAGCCGATCCACACTTCGCTCGGTCAACTTTTATCCCGCTCGAACAGGGATTAAGTTTGACCTCTGGGGCGCCCTGGTCGCTGAGGGCGCCTTGGTTGACGCGGTCTTCTCGGCTGGATAGGGCTGGAGCTTCGCAGTCTTGGGCTGGAGGCGCCCTGGCTGCTGAGGGCGCCTTCGCTCACGAGGGCGCCTTCGCTGCTGAGGGCGCCTCGCCCAGTAAGCAGCTGGAGCCCTTTTGCTTCGCTTGGTTTTGGTTTACCTTGAGGGCAGCTTGGACACTCAGGGCGCCTTACTCAGCTGCTGCCTCACTCCTTTGAGGCTCTCTGAGTTGCAGACACACGTTCCTTCGGTCCTGCATCCAGGGTTAGTCCAAAACACAATAAAATAGTTAATTATTATTTTATACAGCCTTAGCTGTCTTGGTTCTGACTTTGGTCTCCGAAATGGAGCCCTAGGTCGAACCGACGCCTACTGTTCCCTCGACGGGGAACGCGTCCTCACCTACTCCTCTCGGGAGAATTTACCTGATGCCAACCGCTCCTTTGGTTGGACTTTTGCCCGACGGTCCTTTGTCAGGGCTTGGATGCCGAGCTACCCTTCGCCCGGTGCCTAGCAGTCCTTCGCTAGGTCTTCTGTCCCAGACTGTCCTTCGCCTGGTGCCTAGCAGTCCTTCGCTAGGGCTTTTAACTCTGGCATTCCTTCGCCAGTGCCTAGCGGTCCTTTGCTAGGGTTTTAACTCTGGCATTCCTTCGCCAGTGCCTAGTGGTCCTTTGCTAGGGCTTTCACTGCACACTTGATTAACTTGTTAGAAAACAAAAAGGACTTAACTTTTGATCTATGTTGCCATTATCAAAACACAGGTTTGACTTAGGTGCATTCTGCACCAACAGAAATTACTTACTTACTTCACTTGAGACCATGACACTACACAACTTTAGTTCTATCATCCCAACTGATTTCTTTTCCTTTTCAATACAGATTCCACAGCAGCCCTTCAATTGTTTCAGCACATTGCAATTTCTAACTTCCAGTCTTTCCAGATTTATTCATATTTTCACAACATCTTCTTCCACTTAATGGCTTGATACTTTGCTTTCTTTGTTTTTTTTCCTGCTCATTTCTTTTCCACTTGGGCTCAGTTTTTCTTCCTTCTTCAACTGAATCAAACTTGGCACAGAATTCCTGCATTAGTTTCAGGTTAATACAGCTACCACTCATCCTCTAGCATAATAGCCGAATATGCTCCATAGCATTTTGATACATCTTCTTCATTTCCGTGCCCTTTTCTTTTCTCCATTACAGATTTTTTTTATATGCCACTTGGATCTTTGAAATGTAATAAGAATCTAGATGCTCCAATTGGTTCCATCCTTAACCTCTTCTTTTTGCTCATTCTTGACACCCAATTCCACTCAACTTGGCACATGAAATTGCAAAAAAAATTTTTTTTTTCAAAAGAAGTGCATCCTTGATAAAAATTGATTCCAAATCACTAACCACTCCCCCACACTTAATCCTTTGTTCGTCTCGGGCAAAATAACATCAAAGAACATCCCCAAACAAACAAGTCCATAGAAAAATGAAGTTAGAAGCAATATGAAGATTAGGTAGGGAAAATGAGAAATATGAAGTGATACAAGAGAAATTTATGAAAATTAATATGAGATAAGAAACAAAATGATACACCTCTATAAATGTGATCCAATCATCGAAATATAGTTTTGAAAGAACCTAAGCAAGTTCTAGAGTACAATCACATGTATGTGTCACAACAATAAGGCTAATCCTCACTAGGTACAAATAATTCATCTCAAGTCCTCAATCAAAAATCCATGACCAAGTAGTACTCAAGCATCAAAGATTTCATCCATTTGCTCAAACCTCAAGTTTTAACAACCAAATTTAATTTATTTTCAAGAGACTCTAAAATGATATGAAGATAACCTAGAGGGATACATTTATTTCTATTCATTAAGGAAAAATTCCAAAAGACATAAAATGGTATTTACAATGTCTATTTATTCATTCTACTCTATTCACGCATTTATTAGCAAGAACTCTTTTTAAAAGAAAATTCTACTTCTAAGGAATATAAAAACAAAACAAGCAATGAAAGAAAATGCAAGAAAGAATAAACTCCCCTTTATTTCTGGCGGTCGGAGTCTATCAAGAAATAACCTCCATCGTGGTAGTGGAGGAGTAGGAGTAGCTGAAAAAATTTCCTTCATTTGCTCAATTTTATTTTGCATTACTCCCCCACACTTAAACTTTACAGAAGAATGTTCAGGTGGACGAAGGCGATTTAGGTACACAAGCCATGTCAGAAGTGGATTGCTATAAATTACAGTAAGATCTACTCCCCCCTCTTGATGTTTCTTGAAAATCCTTCTAGGAGGTTGGAGACTGTTTAGATGGAGCACCCATTCCAAAAGTCTTCTGGACCCTGCAAAACCATGTAATACCTCTCTCATGCATGCAGGGTAATATAGAAATGTAATACCATCAATCTCTACATGAAATGTATCCAACAATGCATCATATCCAATAAAATCAATTTTTGGTACCTCAGTGAATTTTTCACAAGCAGTTTCTACATAGGGTATATCAAGAAATGTTTCCCAGTCAATAAAATCAATCTCGGGTACCTCCAATAGTTTGTCACACTCAATTTCAGCATAAGAAATAACAAGAGATTCTTCACAATAAACAACTTCAATTTCAGGCTCTTCTAAAAATTTTTCACAATTAAATTCCATCAAAGGTATATCAAGAAATGTTTCATAGCCAATAAGATCAATCTCGGGTATCTCCATAAGTTTTTCACATTCAACTTCAGCATAAGATATAGCAAGAGATTCTTCACAATAAACAACTTCAATTTCAGGCTCTTCTAAAAATTTTTCACAATCAGTTTCAGCATAATATGTATCAAGAATATCTTTGCAATGCATAAAATCAAGCCTGGGTGCCTCTATAGAATTTTCATCATTATTTTTCACAAAAGATGTATCAAGACATGCTTCACATGCAATTTTAGACACCTCTCTGAAATTTTCTAAAGGAAAAGGAAAAATACTTACCTGGTCGTGCTCAAGTTCTTGTGGACATTCAACTGGAATAGGTGATCCTTGGGTTCTTGCTCTCATCATGCAAGTCCCTACACTTTCTGGCTTGTCCTCTGAATTTCCTAATGTATCGGTCAATGGTGGTGGTCCCTGGGGCTCTGTGAAATCCCCTACACCTGTAGAATCATTTTCTATGCATGCCTCCTCAGTAATATCTGCAACAACCATATTAGAAAAATTAGGACCATCAATAACACTATCATCACAAAATAAAAGATGAGAAGGGTCCTGTAGTGCTTCAGAATCTTTTTCTTGAGCTAAAAAATTTAGAATTGAATTTTGAACAGGAATCTCTGGAGGGATGCATGCTCTAGGTTTCCTGATTTTGATGACTTCTTCTTCTTCTTCCACCAACCTCCAAGTTAGTTCACAATCATGCCCCTTAAAATCCTGAGTAGCCTGAGGAGATAATTGTCCTGATCTTTCGGCTTCTGTTTGATTCAATTGATCAACCCATTTTTCAAGGCATCTTCTAAGGTTTTGAAGCTTGGTGTAGAACTCCTGTTGGTCTTGAAATGTAGCAAAAAGCTGCTGAAGTCCATGAGTAGGCTGTGAATTTTGAAAATCAAATAGTTGGGGCTGCTCAGATGGTTGATTGGGTTGATTAAACTGCTGAAAATTTGGTTGATAGCAAGGATGATGTTGCTGGAAATTATTGTTCTGAAAATTCTAAGTTGGGGCTGACATTGTTGATTGAATTGTTGAAATAGTTGGGGCTGAAAATTCTGAGTGCCTTGCTGAAAATTTTGACCTTGAAATTGGAAATCTTACTGACATTGTTGAAATTGTAGCTGAAAAAACTGATTTGTTTGCTGAAATTGGTTGAGAGGCAGACATTGTGGCTGCCCTTGCTGAATTTGATAGTTTGGTTGCTGAAAATTCTGAGTGCCTTGTTGAAAACATTGGTTTTGCTGCTGAAACTGTTGACATGGCGGCTGGTAAGTAGATGAATGACTGTTGGATCTTTGTTGGTTCACATAATTCACCCAAAGCTTTAACTCTAACAGTGCACTTGTGATCTCTTTACAGTCCTCTGGTGAAAACATTTTGATCTTGCAGCCCTGTCACAAAACAAACAAGAAAAATGGCAGCAACCGTATACAAAAGATAAAACAAAAGAAAATAGAATCAAATGATATGTCCATAAGCACATAAGCAAAAATCAAACAACTCAACTAGTGTGTTCCCCGGCAACGGCGCCAAAAATTTGATGCCCTCAGAATTAGGTGTCACGAATGTGGGTCTCAAATTTAGATATTTATAAGCTGGAAACCCTTTTTGCAATCAAAGAATAAAAGCGTAGTAAAGGGGCCACAGGTCGTATTTTTCCTAGGGCTAGTTGAGATGGTTTGACTTGAGCTTGAATTTATGTGTCGTTAATATTTCTTTTGGGTTTCAAATAAAATCTGGTGTTTGGTTTCGAATAGACAAGAAAATGCAATGAAAAGGAAGAGAATTTAACTAAATGAACTAAACAAGGAATTTGCAATTAAGGACTCAACTAATGGGAAAATTATCCAACTGATGACTTAACCAATTTTGGAAAAACCAATCTGAGTTCAAATTACAAAACAAATGCTAAGCAAGAGAATCAAAATGATGCTGACATTTTCGAATTAAGCTAATGCAAACATCTGCTTCATGACTCAAAATTAACACAAACCCAGGCTAAGCAATCTAAAACAAATTGATAGGAAGTAAATGCCGAAATTTCTGAAACTAAATGCAAGAGTAATAACCAATCAATTCAGAATTGTTAATGCAGGAATGCAAAGCTGTGTGCAGAAATTTGGCAACAGGTTGGACACAAGATAAGCAACTGAGCTGGAATTAATGCTCTATCCTAAGGATCAGTAAAGCTTAAGTAAAGCTCATGCTTACTTGGCACAAACTCATAAACTGGTAGCTGAATTTTCTGAAACAAAACTGAACTTGCAAAATTCTGAAATTTGATACGCACAGGCTGAAAACTAATGCAGAAATGAAATTAAAACCTTTTAGAAAGCAACCAGCTACAATGGGAATTCAAACAAGAAAACTAAAACAATCTTGATACAAAATTCAGAAGTGCTTACAGGAAATGAAACTGATATGCAAGGTTAAAGGACTGATACGCAGCTAAAGTATGAAACGCAGAAAACAGTTCAGATACACAAGAATTGAAATAAGAATTGGACAGAAAACGCAGAATTACTAAGCTGAATAAATACTCAGAAATGAAGCTAAGGTAAAACAAAACTTAGATCAACTAAATTAACCTACTAAATGTGTAATGAACTGAAGAATTCAGAACTAAAATGAAGTTGCAGAAACAGAAATTGATACGCAGCTGGACAAACTGATACGCAACAGGAAATCAAGAAATTGAACTGAAACTGATGACAATGTTCACTAAACAAACTCACGAGCTAATGGACTTGCAGAATGGAACCTAATTAAGGCTTGAGAAATTCAGAAATGAAAACGAAATAGCTGATACAAAGACAGAACAGAAATGAATACAGGAATTGAAATTATAGCTAAGACAAAAAGAAATACAACTAGAAACTAATCCTCGACCATTCCCTTGTCTCAAGACTTCCTTGCCGTCACACAAGAGCAAGTCAATAACCCCTTCAACTCGCAAATCACTAGGAAAATGGCTCCAAGTTCAGATCTGCTCATAAACTGCACGCAGCTGGGAAATCCAATCCAATCTCCTTGATCTCACTTTAATGGATCGCGATGGTGATTTGAAAAGCTTCTGAGCACATCCAAGGACCCCTACAGATGACTCAAATGGACGAAAATGGCACGCGGGTGAGATCCAAGCGATTGGATCACAGATCTGTCGAAACCCTCAAACAGCTCTGCATCTGGCGCAATCTTGAGCTAAAATCGCCACTGAAACTTCCTCCCAACGATCCAAATCTTGCTCCAAGGTTGTGATCGAGATGGCCACGCCTTCACTGAAGAAAATCGCAAAAGAAACGAAGAACAAACGAAGAAAAACGAAGAACTAAGCTGCTGCTGGCGAAGACGCGACCCCGATCTGAAACAGGGGAGGCTGTTTAAGTAGTTAAACAGTGGACGACGCAGATTAATCCCACTTCATCCAACGGTTGATCCTTGTCCGATTTGACTCAAATTTTCCAGATCTTGATCAGAGGTCAGGATCAACCTTGGGTTAGCTCGGATCTGCCAGATTTGCAACGGATGGTTCAGATCACCTTGATCTTTGAATGGACGGTCTAGATCTCTCTGATCGTGATCCAACGGCTATATGATCTCCAATTGGGCTGAAATCTTCAGATCTTGATCCAAGTGCTTGATTAGCCTTAATCCCAGCTCGGATTGATCAGAAGTTCTCGGATGGTCTAAATCTAACCGTTTTTGCATCGGACGGTCCAAATTAGTTGACGCTTGATCACTTGATCCAGTCCACTTTTGACTCAACTTTGACCCAACATGACCTAGGTCCCTGATCCTTCCAAGCCTACAAAAGTAGATCAAAAATTTAGTCACAAAACAACTCAAATATATAAAAATTTGCAATTAGGTCCAAAAAGAATATAAATCCTAGAACCTAGGGTAAACCCACCATTAAGCAAGTAAAACATGAGTCAAAAATACATTCTAGAACCTTAAATAATCAACAAAATGACACTTATCAGCTATTAACCTCAGTCTGCATCGTGGGAGTTATTGGTTCTAGTGTATACAGATTGCCAACCATAGTACCCGAACATATAATCTCTCTATTTCTTTTTATAACAACTTTGTTATCAAAAGCAACAGAATATCCATCCTTTATCAACTTAGAAACTGAAATTAAATTCTCTCTAAACGAGGGTACTTAAAGGCAATCTCTCATAACTAACATTTTATTCCTTTCAAAAGACAAATAAAAAACTCCCACTGTAACTGCTGCCACTTCCGTAGCATCGCCCATGTAGACCACGATTTCTCTATCAGCTAGCCGTCGGGTTTCCTAGAACCCCTGTAAAGTATTGCAGACATGGTCAGTGGCTCCCGTATCTACACACCAGGTACTAGTAAATAGTACCGCTAAACATGTTTCAACGACTAAGCACATGGAAATACCTTTGTCTTGACGACGGGGACAATCTGTCTTCCAGTGCCCAGTTTGCTTCACGTGAAACACTTGCCTTTTGACTTCTTCACGCTAGTTCGTGGTCCTTGCGATGCTGCTGCCTTCTTGAACCCACCTTGTTTCTTCTTCTTCCTACCTTTCGGCATAGAAGAAGAAACCCTTTGAGTAACTAAGGCCTGCGAGTTCTGACGAAAGAGGCCCTCTGCCGCCTGGAGTTCTCCTAGCAGTTCACCCAACGTATATTCACGTTTGTTCATATTGTAGTTGAGCCTGAACTGCTCAAAAATCTTAGGCAGATACTGGAGTACAATATGGACCTGAGTTTCCCTGTCGATCTGTGCTCCCAGTACCTCAATCTCATTGAGATGAGCCATCATCTTTAGGACATGATCCCTTACGGGTGTCCCTTCGACCATAGTGGTCATCATCAAACTCTTCATCGCGACCTGCCTAGCAGCTCGACCTTAGTGCCCGAAGAGCTTTTTGAGGTTCAACATCATGTCACTAGCAGTGGGCATGGCCTGATGCTGATGTTGCAGCACATTCGACATAGATGCCAGAATGTAGCACCACACCATCTCATCTGCCTTAACCCACTTCTTGTAACGCTCCCTCTGCTCCTCACCAGAGTCCTCTCTAGGCCTTTCCGGACATTCCTCGAAGAGTACATATTTGTACTCTTCAGCAGTGATGACAATGTCAAGGTTCCTCTTCCAGTCTATGTAGTTTGGGCCAGTAAGTTTATTTTCCTTAAGAATTGTTGCTAGTGGGTTAAAGGCCATTATGAAAGACCTGAGAATCACAACATACACTACTTTAGAAATCGAAAATAAATTAATTCCTCAAAACAATAAATTTACGAAATCAACCAACACCATTATACACCGAGAAATTCGCATGCCACGATAGTGTGGACGTATACGAATCCCTACATTCGTAAGAGGAGGTTTTACCCATCAATCTTACTATCTTGTCAACCTAACTTTTTGACAAGGAAGATCAACAGTTAGTTCACTTTGGCTCTGCAAAATAATTGTAGTGATTCCGATGGGGAGGATACTATTATTCGCATCTAAGTGTGCACCATTACACGACACTAAGAAAATTATTTCCGATTATGTGCCTTCCGATGGGGAAGTACATACTCTCTTTAACAATTTTCTATAGTCTTTTCCGACCCAGTGATCCGCAGAACAAGTCCATCCGATGGGGAGGAAGGCACTCAGAGCCGACGCGCAGACTTGTTCGCATCACTTATCGGATTGTAATGAAAGTCGTGGGACCCTTAGGGTCCCTCTCCCACATAGTAATTTAGTTCGAGGAATTTTAACATAGCACAAACAAGCACATAACAAACATATGAAACATATAGAAAATCCTAGATTTTCCAACTTTCATGGCCCTTGGTCTCTAATGCGCCTCCAGTCGTATCGTCACTTCGTCTGCTCCTCCCTTCTTTATGCGCAAGCTACCTTGAGGGATCTCCGAGCCGAAATGACTAGCTAATTATTTACATTATCGATCCTATATTCCACAAAGGAGTGTACATGAAAACTAGATCGAAAGTAAAATAAATAGCTCGGCTAAACATGCGCCGTATTTAATTACAAAAATTAAATATCTAGCCTCGTCAACCCCGAGGATTAATTAATTTACAATAAATTGCACAACCATTCATACAACCATTATTTAGCCATGACAAGTTGGAATCTCGTGCCTGTAATACAAAGTTAGCCTATGCACATCCACATATCATCCAGCAAAATAAAATGTATGAAAATGCAAAAAATTAACCAATCCTTAAACATACAAAGCTGGAAACCTCAGCTCTGATACCAAATGTTGGGTATGGCTTGGCGGGTTTCCTAAGCAAATACTTGGTCATCCATGAGAGACCTCCTCATGTCTACGGATTAAAAATTAATCCGAATGGAGACCTGTCTCCTAACGACCATCTCGTGCCGTATTGAACGATCCAAATTACAACTCAGCCAATCGCAAAGATCGAGCCTTGTAATTTGCTTGACCGTTCGATCACGAAAAAGGCGACGAGTGGATCGCCGACTTTTATGTTTATGGTCGGGGTCTAGTTAATTAATTATTGACTATGATTTGAAATCAAAATAATTAAATAACTAACATAAAATGACGAGGTAAACAAACATGACACAAAAATAAACAAGGGAGCTTGAGAAGGAGTTATAACTTCCCGATCACCTCGCGACCTTCTACCTTATGGCCCTCCCTTCCCAGACGTCGTGTGGGCGATGGTCTACTGGGAATCGAGATCACCAATGCACTCCAATCGAGATCTTTTTCTTGACTTAGCCGAAAACCAAACCCTAGCTTCTAGGGCTTTTCCGCGCAAGCCAACACCACCTCTCCCTTTGTGCCGCCGACCGCCAGAGCTGCCCAAGGGCCACCGGACCGATTGCTCACCTCGAGAGGAAGAAGAAGAAAATGAAGAAGGAGAGAATTCCTCACCAAACATCCTAAACTCAAACTCTCCTTTAGTCCTTGCGGCGCCGCCACAAGATCTGGTTGCGCCGCCTCCCACCGGCCGCCGGTGGCTTCGCCGCACTCGGTGAGCACCACAAAAGGTAGAGGACTCCTCTGCCTTGTCTCTGTTAGTCTCAGCCGAAGCTTGGTGGAGAAGAGATGAAGGACCGAAGAGGAGAAACCTCTTCTCCTTGGCGCCGGCCGAAAGCCGTAGGGGAGAATAGAAGAGAGGGAGAAAAGAAGAGAGAGCCTAGGGTATTATTGGATCAAGCCTTGGTTTCATGATCACCTTGGGTATATATATGGCTAAGGTAGGGACCAAGAGGAGGAGTTGGATCTGGCCCACCAATGGATCTAAACCCGATCCATTAATTAAGGTCCATTCCACTAATGGATCTTAATTAAATTTCTTCACCAACTCCCATATTTTCATATGGGCTCCACATATTACGAGTCGTCCATCCCCCCATGTTTAAGATATCGAATACCCATTAATTAATTTAAATTACTGACAATTCAAATTAATTAACTTCTGAGTCCTTGACTAGTACCACTCAACTTTATCATCATGTCGAATCAAATCCACCTGCAGGGTTTAACATGATGAACCTTTTGAGCTCATCAAGGGGGCATCATCATCCCGACTCACCAGGACACGAATTCCGTCAATACTCAACATCACATCATATTATTAATGTTATCTCCCAACTTACCAGGCCTATCGATCTAACAGAATAGATCTCGCCCATTGGTAAATCAAAGAGACAATAATTAATAATATATGCCCGTTATTATATCGGGATTAAGAGATTGTACTCCATAATAAAATCTGAGGTCCTATCCAATTATCGAGTCAGTATAAATTGGATAACCTCTGGTTTTGATTTTGCTCAATGTACTTAAAGCACACTAGTGTAATTCTATGGTTAAGATCAACCACACCTAATTACACTACAACCATCTAGATGGTTTGTCCAATTCCATCTCGGTTGTGAACCTCTACTTATACTAGGCAAGAAACTGATAACATGATCTTCCGTGTGACACCACACACCATGTTATCTACAATGCGAAGTAATGGACTTCATGCATGTACTAATATAAACAGACACCTAGTATAGTTGTGATTCTCTTTTCAAAATGAAGATGTTCATATAAAGAAATCATGTCTTTTAGTATACACATCTTACACCAAAAACCTTGACCTAATCTTTGGATCTCAAAAAACGATTTACAATAAATTTGGAATTGATTTCAAATCTAAATCAATGAATAACTAATTTATCTCATTTATGAACTAACAAAAATCATAAAAGAAAGAATGAATCTCAAAAGCTTACTAACAAAGCATGTCGGGCAAAATCAATACTACATTCCTATAAAGGATATTCACTATATCAACTCTAAACAACGAATATATGATTTAGGGGGAGACACCAAACTTGTTGGTACCTCAAAACCAACTCTTACTTGTTAGAGTACTTAGAATTAGATTAAAATGCTAATTTCACTCTTGTCTAATATAGTACCAGGGTGAGGCAAGATGATAGTACGTTAGGAAAGTTTGGTCTAAGGAGTCAAGTAGGGTAAGCGCGAACTCTATTTGGTTTATTTAGCTAAGTGGAACTAGTCGAAGCTACCTTGCCACATCCTAGACTATTTTCACCAAGGTTTGTCAAGAGAAAGATTAAATATATAATTTCTTAAAAATGCTTTGACTAGAAAGTGGTTATTGTTCTGATACCCAAGAAGGTCCCTATTCCTTGCCACAGGCTAAAAGTTGATTTTTGAAATGTGTACGTTAAATCTGAATCTAATACAAGGTCAAATTATCTTTTAATAATATAACTCAACTCATCTCACAAAATTATAGAACAACCTTGATTGATGTGTTAGAGTTGGTTCATTCTGATTTGTGTTATCCTATGTCTATCCAGGCTAGAGGTGACTTTGAATATTTCGTCTCTTTTATAGATGATTATTCAAGATATGGATACATTTACTTGATGCGCCACAAGTCTGAATGCTTTGATAGGTTCAAAGTATTCAAGGCTGATGTGGAGAAACGTCAAGGTAAAAGTATCAAGACACTACGATTTTGATCATGGTGGTGAGTATCTCTTGGGAGAGTTTAGGAGTTACTTATCAGAGGCTGGGATTCAATCCCAATTGTCCGCACCTGGTACACCCCAGCAGAACGGTGTGGTGGAGTGAAAGAATAAGACTCTTATGGAGATGGTTAGATCGATGATGAGTTACACTGAGTTGCCAGATTCGTTCTGGGGATATGCTCTGGAAACGATAGTATATATTCTGAACTTGGTACCATATAAATCAGTACCCTCTACTCCCACAGAATTGTGGACTGGGTGAAAGCCTAGTCTGAGACATATTCGGATTTTGGGTAGTCCAACACATGTGCTGAAGGGAGATGCTGATAAGTTAGAATCTCGTACAGAAGTACGCTTGTTCGTAGGCTATCCCAGAGGAACGAAAGGTTGTTTGTTCTATAATCCTAAAGATCAGAGGATGATCGTTAGCACGAATGCCCGATTTTTAGAGGAAGACTATGTAATGAACCACAAGCCCATGAGTTTGATTGTTCTTGAGGAATTGAGAGGGGAAGGTCCAACTTCAGTACCAACAGTATAGGAGGACATTGTTGGGACCGGGTGCATGTTGACATGGATACGGGTTCGTAATTTTAAAATTTAATTACGTGCAGCGGAAGGTTTAGCATAAATAATTTCTTAAATTATTTTAACCATGTATCTAGCATGCAACCTTATGTTGTGGAGACATGATCATACATTTAAAATTTTGCAGAAAGTAAACTAATTTACTTAATACCTCGCGTAACTCTTAGAAAGGGACGAGATCCAACCGTAGCGTCCCTTGGAAGCTCCGCCTCTATTCGCGTCCACGCCGGGTTTTCTTCGGGATGACTTCACAAAGCCACGAGTTTCGTGCCGACAAGAACTACTAGATTCTCCAAAGGCATGACAAGAATACCAAGAGAGAGATGAAAAACTAACCACCAAACGAAGAATGGAATCAAGATTCCGGGAGGAAGGAAGGAGTCACGCCCGCTTCTTCTTCTTCTTCAGCTTCTTCTTGGTGGTGGAAGCTCACGGCAAAGGGGGAGGGCTCTAGGGCCGGTGGCACTAGAAGAGGGAGAGGGAGAGAAGGAGAGGGAGAGAGGCTAGGCAAGAATCCTTGATCTCTTGGATTAATTTCCAAGACTTGCCTTGGTACCTTTATATAGTAGCCTCTTAATCGCCAAGTCTCCTCTTAACGGAATAAATTTTTCATAAGAAATTTATCTTATAAATTTTTCTATGAATTATTCCGTTATGCCAAGTTTTTATTATAACTTAATTTATAATAAAAACAACCATGTCTCCCCTTTTATTATGGAAAGATATTTCTATATATAAATTTCTTTATCATGGTAAATCAATCCATTATTGATTTTATAAAATAAAATAAACCAATCCAAGGTTTATTTTAATTTCCATGAAAAATAAATCTCTTTATATAAATTTCTTTATATAAATTTCTTTATAATATTTCTTTATACAAATTTCTTTATCCATAATTTTATAAGACAAACCACGCGCGGTTTATTTTATAAATTTGAACCAAACAATTTGGTTCTTCCCTCTTATTGTGGCCGGCCAAACAAAGAGGGTGGGGACCCTCTTTGGCCAGCCAAACCCAAGCCACGATCTCACGAATTAAACTCATTTAATTCATTCAATAAGTCTTCAAAAGACTTAGCCATTTTATGCTTCCGATGCGTCTCTGAAAAATTCAGATTCGACTTATCTCTCTTGATCGTAAAATCCAATTTTCAACTCGTTTTAAATCCCTCAGACTACTCGTAGTGCGTGTGACTAAATAGGCTTTCGATTTATGTTGGTCGTCTATAATTAACCAATTATAGAACGATCATGAGTGGCACCTAGTAGTACATCATGATCCCCAATTAATCGAAAGATCAACGGTTGACCTCAGAAACTATTCTGAAACCCTTCAGCAGCTTTAATGAATCGTGCCTCATTCCCTTCACCATCTTATACCCACTTGGTTTAGGACATGGCCTATGTGTGTCAGTCCCCACTAGGCTGACTACGTCACACCTAGCCCAAGTAACATTCTCTCGTCCTACGGATTCTAATTACTCTCATGTATTTAAGAGATTCATACTCTGAACATGTCATGCTCTGGCCAGAGGCTTCGAGTAACAATCCGACGATAGACCTTGGGTATACATCCCCTCGCAAGGAGTGGTGAATCCTTTGTAGGCTGTTCAAACATCTTCGGGCACTTCGGCTTATACCCAACCATCCTGGGTCCACACCTCCTTGGAGATGCTTGCTTAAGATGTCAAAGTATAAGTCTTCATGACCAAAATGACTTGAACACCGCAAGTCAAAGGAACATCGCACTTAAGCTGCAGTAAGAACTTCATTGACATATCTATATGTAGATTACCATATGAAGTCTTACAGCTAGTCACTCCAATGAACTAGTTCCCTTAACTAGCATTCATGTTTATCTCCGGACATCCCAATGTCACCAGCCAGTGAGAATCAGCTGATTAGAGAATAACCCATGCTAGTCTCAACAGAATTGATAGTGTCCGTATGTATCAATTCATCGACTAGGGACAATTTCAATACTTCACAATTGCACATGTAGAGATAATCACTAGTTGTGACTTCATCACAAATTCTCTCATGCTGTGAATTATATTATGGACATTCAGTAAATGAGTTTAAGATCTCAATCAAATACAGGAACATGTATACTCAAATAGTGAATATTCATTTATTAAAATAAATGATTACAATCATAAGGCGACCTTAGGACACTTCTCTCATATTACTAACAGACATACCATAAGTGACTGCACCACGTGTCATAGAGGATACACAAGTAGTACCTCGTCATAGTGGGAGGGTTGTTAGACAACCCGAAAGATTCATCTTCTTGGAAGAGTCTTCGGACATGGTCCCTGATGAACATGAACCTGATCCCTGGACATATGACGAGGCATTCCAAGATAAAGATGCAGCATCTTGGCAAAGGGCGATGAATTCTGAGATAGAATCTATGAATTCTAATCATGTCTGGGAGCTAGTAAAACCACCCAATGGTGTAAAAGCGATTGGATGCAAGTGGATCTACAAGAGAAAGAGAGGATCAGACAGGAAGGTAGAGACCTTCAAAGCAAGGCTTGTTGCAAAAGGGTACACTCAGAAAGAGGGTATTGATTATGAGGAGACTTTTTCATCGGTATCCATGCTTAAGTCGATCCGGATTCTTTTATCTATTGTCGCTCATATGGATTATGAGGTTTGGCAGATGCATGTCAAGACAGCTTTCCTTAACGGAAGTCTTGAGGAAAACATCTATATGAAGCAACCAGAGTGATTCATTGCGAAGGGCAAAGAGCATCTTGTGTGTAAGCTTAATCGGTCCATTTTTGTCGGGCCGGTCACCCCAGGTTCAATTTGTCTGCTGCCTGGTTCATCATTTTTTTAATCGGTCCATTTTGTAACGCCCCTCTCTTCTTATCCTTAATCTTAGAGGGAAGTCACAATTTCTTCTTCTCTTTTCTTTTTCTTTTTCTTTTTTTTTTCATTTCTCCCAGTCGACTGATGATAGGTGCAGTCGACTGGTGCCAGTCGACTCCTAGGCCAAATCACTCCCCCAATCTTTCTGTTTGAAAGTTGGCCCTGGACCAGTCGACTCCACCTGGTTTTTACTCCCCCAATGTTTCTGTTCCCTCGAATTCATTGTGGGTAGTCGACTGACACTAAGTGCAGTCGACTGGTAATTCTGGAACTTGTTTCCAGAACTGAGAAAAATGTCAAGGAAATCATGAATAACATTTTTACTGCTAACTACGATTATAGAACTCATAATCAAAATACTTGGACTAGATCATAAACCATCTAAAGTAGTAAGCCATAAAACAACTTAATCTTATAATTTTTGCGCAATTAACGTTACTATCATGAAACTTAAGCAATAATGATAAACTTAGAGCACTAGCAAGTCTCATCCCAAGTTCTCACTCCACGGTTCCCCCACCACTGACACCAATCATCCTTCCGGTCGCCTCCTTGACTTACATCCTTTCTTTACCTTTATCTGCAGTAAAAGGATGCAAACTATAAGCAAATTGCTTAGTAAATAGATCCTACTCTCACAAAACATGCAATCGATATTAAACATGCTCATGATTAAAAGAATGCTTGCTTTAAAAACATATGGAACTAGAAATGTCATGCTTCTCATGAATATGCTTATGACACACTTGTAACAAATGCTTGCATTTGAAAACCTTGCTTGAACTGAAAAATGCTTAACATGCGTGGAACAAATGCTTGCTTTTGAAAATTTGTATACTCTTATACTTTAAAATAGATAAACATCATGCTTTTGGGCCTGACATAGTACCAATGCGCACATCCCTAATAGATTTCGGGGTAACTAGCCACCAAACCCTATTAGAGCGTCTCTACTAGGCTCGCTAGATCTTTGTGGGCCTTGGCCCGGTACATGCCACTTAATAAAAGTAATATACTTAAAACTTGTAATGCTTGTACTTATAATCTTACACTTTGCATATTCTTTGCACTTAAAAAGTATTGTTTTTAGGACACATCAAGACCTTGGTCTTGTACTTACAACAATGCACCTTGCATGCCTTAGTCTCGGAACTCGTTCTACGACTTAGTAAGACCTCAGTCTTACTCTGTACTTTCATTGAACACCTTGCGTGCCCTAATCCCAAAACTCATTTTGGGCTAATCAAGATCTTGGTCTTGCTATACTCAGATCACACACAAAAGGCTTAGAATCAAGTTCTACGAAAAACATACGAAGAACAATTTTTACTACAGGTGAGTGATCTACTTACCTTGTTACTTACTAACTCACTATACTAAGTGCTAGGTCTAGTGTGGAAGCTTCCTTCGGGATCTACCCCTCGTCCACGTCCTTTGCACAGTCGCCAATACTTAGGAACAATGAAGAAAAGAGAAACCCTAGGTTCTCTTACTCAAAAGGAAGAAGAAGAAGTGAGGAAACCTTTTGTTTCCTCTTCTTTTTATTCCTTTATATACTAAGTGGAAGTTGAAGCAACTTCCATGAAGAGGTGCTTAGGTGCTTACTTGCACATATCTTAAATTGTTTCCATATCCCAATGTGATGCTTTACCACTACCTAATGGAAACTTAAATTAATACTAAACTAAGGGTCCTTGGTTCGAGCCTCTACTTCGACCCCTTTTTACTCCACAAATGAAAATTTTAATTTCTTTTTATTTTGGAAAAATTTTGAAAAATTTTCGAGCGTTACACATTTATGGATTGAAGCAAGCTTCACGATCTTGGAACATCTAGTTTGATGAGGTAATTCAGTCACATGGATTTATTCAAAGTTAGGATGAATCTTGTGTATACAAGAAATGTGACGGAAACGTAGTGGTATTTCTTATACTATATGTAGATGACATTTTGCTCATTGGCAACAATGTCAAAGTGTTGTTAGACGTAAGGGTATGGTTGTCCAAATAGTTTGATATGAAGGACTTGGGTGAAGCAGGACACATCCTTGACATCAAGGTTATAAGGGATCACAAGAAAATGATATTGTGCTTATCTCAAGCTTCATACATAGACACTATCCTAGCTCATTTTAGCATGCAAAACTCCAAGAAAGGTTTTCTACCTTATCGACATGGAGTACCTCTATCTAAAGAGATGTGTCCTAAAACATCAAAGGAGATAAAGGAGATGAAGGCGGTTCCTTATGCTTCGGCTGTGCGAAGCCTCATGTATGTCATGCTATGTACGAGACCGGATATTTGCTTTGCCGTGGGCATGGTTAGCAGATATCAGAGTAATCCAAGACAAGGACATTGGACTGTGGTAAAGCATATATTGACGTACCTGAGAAGGACTAGCGATTATATGCTAGTTTACTAGGCAGATCAATTACTCCCTGTGGGTTACATGGATTCCGACTTCCAATCAGATAGGGATAGAAGTAAGTCTACATCGGGGTATGTATTTACTTTAGGAGGTGGAGCCATAGTATGGAGGAGTGTCAAGCAGAAATGCGTGACGGACTCCACCATGGAAGTTGAGTATATGGCAGCCTCTGAGGCAACCAAAGAAGTTGTATGCTCAGGAACTTCTTGATGGACTTGGATGTGATTCCTGGTTTGCCTAGAGCTATCACAATTTATTGTGATAACAGTGGTGCAGTTGCAAACTTGAAGGAACCATGAGCCCATAAGGCAAGTAAACACATAGAGCGCAAGTACCACCTGATACGAGAGATCGTAAAGCGAGGAGAAGTTGTTGTCACCAAGATTACATCAGAGGACAACCTGGCGGATCCTTTCACTAAGGCCCTTCCAGCGAGAGCTTTTGATAGGCATGTGGAGGGAATGGGAGTCAGATGTATGACATTGTGATTGCAGCATAGTCTTTTAGTATAAGTGGGAGATTGTTAGGATGTATACTAAAAGCCTAGCTTTTGTATGAAGATCTACATTTTGGAATGAGAATCACATGATCATTGTTTGCATTTTATATTTGATATATATACATGCTATTGTCTAATACTTTACATTGTAGATAACATAGTGTGTGGTGTCACACAGAAGATCATGTTATCAGTCCCTTATAGTGTATAAGTAGAGGCTCACAGCCTAGATGGTTTTGGACAAACCATTGACATGGTTGTAGTGTAATTTGGTATTGGTTTATCTTGACCATAGAATTACACTAGTACACTTTGTGTGTTTTGTACAGGACCAATATAGAGGTGATTAAATCTATACTGACTATATAATTGAATCAGACCTCAGATATTATGTTGTACATGCTCTTAATCCTGATATAATAATGGGCACATGTACTGAATATCTATTTATTTGATTTACTAGTGGGCGAGATTTATTGGTTAAATCGATAGGCTCGGTAAATTAAGAAATAATATTATTATTTACATGTGTGTCGTTGATTATAGAAGGAAACCGTGTCCTGGTGAGTCAGGTTGATGATGTCCCCTGGAGGAGCTCATAAAGTTCATCAAGGAAATCCTGCAGGTGAACTTGATCCTACATAATGATAAAGTTGAGTGGTACTACTCATAGAGTTAGATATTAATTAATTAAATTGTCAGTAATTTAAATTAATGGACATTCGATATCTTAAACACGGTGAGATTTTGTACACATAATAGGTGGAGCCCATATTTAAATATGGGGGTTGGTGAGGTAGATCAATGATGATCCTTTAGTGGATTGGATCATCATTATGGATTGGGCTTTGATCCATTAGGTGGCCAAGACCCAACTCCTCCTCATGGTAGCCTATAAATACCCCATGGAGTTATGAAACCAAGACTGAATCAAGAGAACCAAGCCTTGGGTTTTTCCTCCCTCTTTTCTCTCTCCTAGGGTTCATTGGTGCCAGCGGCAAGGGTGGAAGAGAAGGAGGTTTCGACTGAGACATTAGGGAAGGAAAGGATTGTTTCTTCCTTCTCATCTCTTCTCCTCTTCTTCCTTTTTCGGGCGAGCACATCCTTGCTCTTGGAGGTGGCCGGCGGCGACAAGGAGAGAGGGATATAGAGGTCGGCGGCTAGGGTTGTGAGGAAGAAGATAATTTCTTCTTTCTTCCTCTTCCTCTTGTTCTTCTTCCTCTTCCATCCTTCTACTCTCTTCATTGGTGGCTGGCGGGGCAAGGAAAGGAGGAAGGAAGCTCTTCTCGCTTTGGATGCCGGCGGCGCAAAGAAGAAGGGAGGGAAGGTGATTGGCGCATGTGAGGAAGAAGGAGACTCTTCCTCCTCCTTCTAGGGGTTTGGCCAAGCACGAAGGAAGAAGGAGAGGTCTTGGTGATTTAGTTTTTTGGAAGATCGTCGGTCACACGACGTCCAAGAAGGGGATAGGACATACGATAGAAGATCGCGAGGTAAACAAGAGGTATAACATCTTATTTTGGTTCCTTTATGTTCTTTAATTATCATATGTTGATATTTGTCTTGGACCCCGATGATAAACACAAAAATCGACGATTCATTCTGTTAGGATGTATACTAAAAGACTTGTCTTTTTTTATGAACATCTACATTTTGAAAGAGAATCACAACAACACATTTGCATGTTTATATTAGTATATGCATAACAGTCTGATTCTTTGCATTGTAGATAACATGGTGTGTGGTAACACACAGAAGATCATGTTATCAATCCCTTGCAGAGTATAAGTAGAGACTCACAACCGAGATGGAGTTGGACAAACCATCGGGATAGTTGTAGTATAATTAGGTATGGTTTATCTTGACCATAGAATTACACTAGTGCGCTTTGTGTGCATTGAGCAGGACCAAAGTAAAGGTGATCCAATTTGTACTGACTTAATAATTGGATCAGACCTCTGTTTATTATGGAGTACATGCTCTAAATCTCGATATAATAATGGGCACACGTACTTAATAGTTTTCTCTTTGATTTACCAATGGGCGAGATTTATTCTGCTAAATCGATAGGCCCGGTAAGTTGGGAGATAATATTTTACATGGTGTGTCATTGATTATTGACGGAATTCGTGTCCTGGTGAGTCGGGATGATGATGCCCCCTTGATGAGCTCATAAGGTTCATCATGTTAAACCCTACAGGTGGATTTGATCCGACATGATGATTAGGATGAGTGGTACTAGTCAAGGAGTTAGAGGTTGATTAATTAAAATTGTCAGTAATTTAAATTAATTGACAGACATTCGATATCTTAAACACGGGGAGATGGATGTACTCATAATAGGTGGAGCTCATATGAAAATATAGGGGTTGGTGAGGTAATTCAATGGAGATCCTTTAATGAAATGGATTTTCATTAATGGATCGGATTTGGATCCATTATCGGGCCAAGACCCAACTCCTCCTCATGGTCCCTATCGTAGCCCTATATATACCCCATGGAATCATGAAGCCAAGGCTAATCCAATTGATCACCACAACCTAGGCTTTTCCTCCTCTCCCTCACCTTCTCTCTCCTAGGGCACCGGCGACAAGGAGAAAGGGTTCTCCCTTTTCCTCCTTCCTATCTCCCATCTTCTTCACCCTTGGTGCTCGGTGACCACAAGGACAAGGAGGAGCACCATCCTCGTTTTGTGGCTCGGCAAGAAGAGGGAGGAAAGGGGGTGGCGTTGGAGAAGAGGAGATCCTCTTGGTGGCCGGCGGCGCCGCAAGCAAGGGGAGGAGAGGGAGTTTCGGCCGATCTGGGTTGAGAAGGAGGACTCTTTCTCCTTCATCTTCTTCTTCTTCTTCCTCTCCGGAGCTTCCTTGTGGCCGCGGGTTTGGGAAGCCCTTGGTGGCCGACGATGCAAGGAGAAGGGGAGAGGAAGTGGTCGACGGCTAGCCCTTCCCTAGGGTTTTGATCGGAGCGTGAAGAAGCGATTAATTGGAGGCCCTTGGTGATTTCGGTTCTTGGTAGAGCGTCGCCCACACGACGTCCAAGAAGGGAGGGTCATATGGTAGAAGACCGTAAGGTAAAGAGAAGTATATTTCTCTCTTGGCTCCTTCTTTATTTCTATCATTTCATGCGAAGTATTAATTAATTATCATGTTTGATTAATTGTTTAATTAATATTTGATAATTAATTATTGGACCCCGATAATAAACACAAAAACGGCGATCCGCTCATCGTCTTTTCCGTGTTCAATTGATTAGGCAAGTTACAAGGCTCAAACTTTGAGTTTGGCTAAGTTGTAACTTGTATCGATTGATACGATGACGAGACGGTCGTTTGGGAGATAGATATCCATTCGGATTAATTTTTTAATTCGTAGACATGGAGAGGTCTCTCAAGGACGACCAGGTATTCACTTAGGAAACCCACCAAGCCATACCCAACACATTCATCGTCTATTCCGCGACTAATTGGTTGGACGAGTTAGATGACTTTAACAACAAGTTTGTTCAAGTGGTCACTTGAATCAATTAGTACGATGATGAGTCGGTTGTTTGAGAATTTATTCTCCATTCGGATTGGTTTCGATTAATGAAATTTTAATCTGGGGACATGGAGAGGATTCCCATGCGCAACCGAAACCCAACACGCTGTGCTACTAACGACTTTGTTACGAAGTTGATTGAACGAACGACTTAAAGCCGAAATAAAGCAGGAGTCGATATTCACCTCCCCCCTCTATCGATGCCACCAATCCTGTACAGTCGATTGGTCAAGTTCAAGCAAACTATCACCAAATCGAATACAACATTTTTTCAAAGCTATCTATCGACGGATCAAGGGATCAGTTGACAGATCTATCTATGGAATGGCGCGGGCATGCACTTGGAAAGATCCCTATCTGTTGACTCATCAAGGAGTCAACGGACTCATTTAGTGCTGCAATAGGCCGAGCACAGGAAAGAAGGAAGGGTGCATGTGATTGTCGACTGATTAGAGAGTTTGTTGACTGATCTTATTGGTTGACGGAATGCTTTTTTAGTCGACAGATCGAAGCCTATATAAGGAGCTCAAGACCAGCTTCAGCATTAGTTTTTCTAATTCACTCCTACACACCCTACTCTTGCTTTCTACATTGATGAACTGCTCATACTTTGCTGCTACGACGTCGGGAGCACTCCGACACACTACGATCATTTTATGTCTTCTTGTCGGTATATTTATTCTTTTTGTTGTACTTTACATACATCTCAAAGAGGAGATAGCAGGATGTTGCTAATCTCCTCTACATTTTGTATGACAAGACTTTCTCTAAAAGGTTTTTAGTAGATTGCCCATCGAGAGCGGTTGAGGACTACGACCCTTGGAGTAGGAGTCGCCGAAGGCTCCAAACTATGTAAAAGAAAATGAGTCATTTAATTTTCACTGCTTACTCTATTATTTTTCTTTTACTTTGTTTATAAAAAGAAGGATTTTCAAACGATTGTGATTCACCCCCCTCTCTCTCGGTACTCTATGATCCTACAGGAATTTCAAATCAAATAAAAGGACAAGAAGATGAATTAAATGAGTCACAACTAGATCATCGAAGACAAATTGACTTTAGATCTATAAGTTATATCAGACCACCCAGTTGATTAAATAATATGTGGCCCAGACCTAAGGGTTCAAACCAGATTTGCATTTAGGAATCTAAGTCAAATTGCCCTAATTTCCAAGAATGAGCCCAAAACTATAGAAGAATTCTTACTTGACCCTTATTGGATTATGGCTATGCAAGAAGAATAAGCACAATTTGAACACAGTGAAGTTTGGGATTTAGTATCCTTACCCAAGGACAAAAAATATATTGAAACAAAAATGGGTATTTAGGAATAAACTGAATTAACAAGGAGAAACAATGAGGAATAAATCAAAACTAGTAGCAAAAGGATTTAGCCAAGTAGAGTGACTTGATTATGATAAAACCTATGCCCAATAGATAGACTTAAATCCATTAGAATGCTCTTAAGTTATGCAACTTATAAGGGATTTAAGCTTTACCAAATGGATGTTAAGTTTGCCTTCCTATAGAGGACCTGATACCGAGCAAGTGGAAGCTCTGGCAGGCTGATTCGATGCCAAATAGTGAAGTCCAAATAGGTCTAGAGAACCTGGTGTTTAGCATGTGAGTTTAGGTAAGTCCTAGAGAAGAGTGCAGTGAGGTCATGTCCCATGGGGACAAACCTTAGGTGCCGATCCAATTAGAAAAACCAACAGAGGTTTTTAAGTTGAGATCAAGGTAGGTCTTACTGTGCTTACTCATGCATACTATTTATGTGCCAACTCTATATTGCAGGATTAATCTTTTTATACTATTCACATTGTACTAATCATTTTGTATAGATTAGTCAAACAGAGTTGACTGGGGGATCGGTTGACTGATAGAATGGATCAGTCGACTGATAGATTGGATCAGTCGACTGATCAAGCTAGATTAATAAAGAAACTCAGAGATTCTATCGACTGATTACCAAGATCCGTCGACTGATACTATTTGGGTATGTGTCGATTTGAAGAAGGAAGCTTTGTCAGTTTACTGATCAAAAGAATTAGTTGACGAATCACATTTATTATAGTGTCAGTTGAGAAGTGAAAAGAAGGAAGGCGCAAGGTTCCATCGACCTATATATGGTTTCATCAACTGAAAGGATCTGTCGACTGGGACCTCGAGCTCTCAGCTGGGACATCATTACTACTTGCTTTCCATTCACTTTCTGCGTCAACGAATTGTTGAAGTTCTACTACTGTGATGCCAGAAAGTTTATAAACACACTACGCTCAAGTTCAAATCTTTCGTGCCAGTATATCAGGACCTATGACGAGGAACATCCGCTTTGAAGAGATAATCCAGTCGTATAGATTTGTTCAAAGGACGGATGAGATTTGTGTATGTAAGAAATGTGATGGAAACGAAGTGGTATTCTTATACTATACATAGATAATATTTTGTTAGTTGGCAACAATGACAAAGTATTATCAGACGTAAGGGTATAGTTGTCCAAACAGTTGATATGAAGGACATAGGAGAAGCAGGACACATCCTTGGCGATCAAAGTTCTAAGGGATCACCAGAGAAGGATGTTGTGCTTTTCCCAAGCTTCATACAGAGACACTGTCTTAGCTCATTTTAGCATGGAAACCTCCAAGAAAAATTTTGTACTTTTCAGCTGTGGAGCTATTCTATCTAAGGAGATATGTTTAGTGATAGAGCAGGTAATGGCGGTTCCTTTAGCGTCGGCTATAGGAAGCCTCAAGTATGCTAAAATTGAGACCAGATATCTGTTGTGCCGTGGTCATGGTTAGCAAATATCGGAGTAATCCAGGTCAAGGAAATTGGATTGCGGTAAAAATATATATTAGTGCCTGAGAAGGACTAAGGACTATATGCTGGTTTACCGGGAAGACCAATCTCCTGTGGGTTATATGAATACAGAATTCCAGACAGATAGGGGCAAATATAAGTATTCCTCGGGGTTTTGTGTTTTCTTTTAGGTGGTGGAACCATTGTATGGGAGAGTGTCGCGCAGCAGCAACATGATGGACTCCACCATGGAAGCTGAGTATGTGGCAGTCTCAGAGGCAGCCAAGGAAGCTGTATGGCTCAGGAACTTCAAGATGGACTTCGATGTGATTCTTGGTTTGCTCAAAGCTATCACATTATGTTGTGATAATAATGGTGCAGTTGCAAACTCGAAGGAATCACGAGTCCATAAGGCGAGTAAACACATAGAGCTCAAGTACCACCCAGGAGAGGAAAAGCTGTTGTTGCCTAGATTACATCAGAAGACAACTTGGGAGATCATTCCACTGAGGCCTTGGTAGCGAGAGCTTTTAGGCATGTGGAGGATCAGGGAGTCGGCTGTATGACATTTTATAGGCAGCAAAGTCTTTGAGTATAAGTGGGAGATTGTTACATGTGTACACTAAAAAACTTGTTCTTTATATATATATATATATATATATATATATATGATCATCTACATTTTGAAAAGAGAATCACAACAACACAAGATGCGTATTTATATATGCATAAAAGTCCAATACATTGCATTGTAGATAACATGGTGTGTGCTGACACAGAAGATCATGTTATCAATCCCTTGCATAGTATAAGTAGAGGCTCACAACTGAGATGGATTTGAACAAACCATCGGGATGGTTGTAGTGTAATTAGGTGTGATTTATCTTAACCATAAAATTACACTAGTGTGCATTGAGCAGGACCAAAACCAGAGGTCATCCAATTTGTACTGACTTGATAATTGGATTCGACCTCAGATTTATTATGGAGTACAATCACTAAATCCTAATATAATAACGGGCACGTATAGTTAATATTTTATTTCTTTGATTTACCAATAGGTGAGATTTATTCTGCTAAATCGATAGGCCCGGTAAGTTAGGAAATAATATTAATTATATGGTGTGCCGTTGATTATTGATGGAATCCGTGTCCTGGTGAGTCGGGATGATGATGCCCCCTTGATGAGCTCATAAGGTTCATCATGTTAAACCCTGCAGGTGGATTTAATCCGACATGATGATAAGGTTGAGTGGTATTAGTCAAGGAGCCAGAAGTTGATTAATTAAAATTGTTAGTAATTTAAATTAATCGACGAGCATACGATATCCTAAACACAGGGGGATGGATGTACTCATAATAGGTGGAGCCCATATGAAATATGGGGGTTGGTGAGGTAATTCAATGGAGATCCTTTAGTGGAATGGATCTGTTAGTGATATGAGACAAGTGTCCTAAGGCAATAGTCTTATGATTGTAATCATTTATTTTAATAAATGAATATTCACTATTTGAGTATACATGATTATTTGATTAAGATCTTAAGCTCATTTACTGAATGTCCGCAATACAATTCACAGCATGAGAGAATTTGTGATGAATTCACAACAGTGATTATCTCTACATGTGCAATTGTGATGTATTGAAATTGTCCCTAGTCGATGAATTGATAAATACGGACACTATCAATTCTGTTGAGACTAGCATGGGTTATTCTCTAATCAGCTGATTCTCACTAGCTGGTGACATTGAGATGTCCGGAGATAAACATGAATGCTAGTTAAGGGAACTAGTTCATTGGAGTGACTGGTTGTAAAACTTCATATGGTAGTCTACATATAGATATGTCAGTGAAGTTCTTACTGCAGCTTAAGTGCGATGTTCCTTTGACTTGCGGTGTTCAAGTCATCTTGGTCATGGAGACTTATACTTTGACATCTTAAGCAAGCATCTCCAAGGAGGTGTGGACCCAGGATGATTGGGTATAAGCCGAAGTGCCCAAAGATGTTTGAACAGCCTACAAAGGATTCACCACTCCTTGCGAGGAGATGTATACCCGAGGCCTATCGTCGGATTGTTACTCGAAGCCTCTGGCCAGAGCATGACATGTTCAGAGTATGAATCTCTTAAATACATGAGAGTAATTAGAATCCATAGGACGAGGAAACGTTACTTGGGCTAGGTGTGACGTAGTCAGCCTAGTGGGGACTGACACACATAGACCATGTCCTGAACCAAGTGGGTATAAGATGGTGAAGGGAATGGGGCACGATTCATTATAGCTGCTGAAGGGTTTCAGAATCATTTCTGAGGTCAACCGTTGATCTTTCAATTAATTGGGGATCATGATGTACTACTAGGTGTCACTCATGATCGTTCTATAATTAATTAGTTAATTATGGAGGCCAACATAAATTGAAAGCCTATTTGGTCACACGCATAACAAGTAATTCGAAGGATTTAAAACGAGTTGAGAATTGGATTCTCCAATCGAGATAGACTATTTTTGGTAAGTCCAAACAATAGTCAAAACTGAATTTATTTTAGACGCATCGGAAGCATAGAATGACTAAGTCTTTTAAAGACTTAATGGGTGAATTAAATAAGTTTAATTCATTAAGGGATTTGATCCAATTGGGGTTAGATGGGCCGGCCAAGGAGGGGGCCTCCTCTCTTCTTGTCATGGCCGGCCACCACCATAAGAGGATAAGGCTATTTTGGTTTGTTTTATAAAATAGACCAAAGGTTGGTTTATTTTATAAAAGGTTATATAAATTTTATATAAATTTTTTATATAATGAACCATGAGTTGGTTTGTTTAATAAAATTTATATAATGAACCAAGGGTTGGTTTGTTTTATAAAATTTTATATAATGAACCAATGGTTGGTTTGTTTTATAAATTTCATATAATCATGCCAAAAGAAAGAGAGCCTTGATTATGGATTGATTGAGAAATTATTCCATAATCAAGAAGAAGAAGCTTGATCATGAGAGCCTTGATTATGGATTGATTGAGAAATTATTCCATAATCAAGGAGAGGTTTGCTTGGGAATTAAGAAACCTCTCCCTATATAAAGGACCCAAGGGGTGCCATGGAAGATGATCCATCCAAGAATTGCTTGGGCTCTCTCCTCTTCTTCTCTCCCTCTCTCTTGGCCGGCCATAGGCCTTTCTTCTTTCTTCTTGCCGTGAGCACAAGGAGAAGCATCAAGGCGACGATGTTCTTCCTTGCAACGATCTTCCTCTTCGGCCAACCTTGGTGGTGAGTCTTTCGATTTGATTACTCTCTCGGTTTTTGTCGTGTTCATGGAGAATCTAGTAGTTCTCGTGAACACGAAACTCGTGGCTTAGCAAAGTCATCCTGACAATACTCGGTGTGGATACGAATAGAGGCGGAGCTTTCAAGGGACGCTAACGGTTGGATCTCGTCCCTTCTTCCAAGTTACGCAAGGTAATTCGTAGAGTAATTTCCTTTTCTGCAAAAATTTTATATTACGATTATGTGAACACATTGCATGCTTAGGATATGTGTTAGAATAATTTAGGAAATTATTCATGCTTTTGTTTCTGCTGCATGTAATTATGTAACAATTACAATACGTGTCCGCGTCGGTATGCACCCGGTCCCAACAGTGGTATCAGAGCCGGTTAGTGTTCGACATAATCATATAATTGTTTTACGGAAAACTTTGTCATGATCTCAATTTTGGAAAATTTTTCAATTATGGAAACTTTCCAATTATGGTAAATTTTAGATTTAGGAATTTCAAAGTTTGGAAATCCTCATGAAATTTCGCAAACTTTTGAAATATCTCTGTTTCTGAAATTTTATGATAATTGTGAAAATTTTCCATTTTTGGAAACTTTTCAATTTTGAAAATTTCCTAATTTTGGAAATTTTCCAATTTTGGAAATACGTAAGTTTTCTTTGTACCAGAAACTTACAATAATTCTAAAAACCTTTTAATTTTGGAAACTTTCCATTTATGGAAAGCTCGTAATTTTGGGCACTTTTTTTTCATGAAAGTCTAGACATTTTATGGAAACATTAATTGACAATTAAATTCAAATTAGTTTTTAAATTATTAACAAAATTCTTTACTTTGGGGAGTGCCTCGGGGAGCCACCCAAATTAAAGTTAGTTGTTATAATTTAATTTCCTATTTTGAATATGAATTGTTAAAATTGATTTGGGTAGGCCTCGGGGAGCCATCCAAATTATATTATTAACAAGTCCTTTAATTGTCAAGTTTAATTTGGTTATGCCTCGGGGAGCAGGCCAAATTAGATTTACAACAAATTTCTTTTCTTTGGGGAGTGCCTCGGGGAGCCACCCAAAGTAAATAATTTGTTGTAATTAATTATCCATAAATAAAATATGTGATCAAATCTTGAAAATTTTTGAGGTGATTCTCAAACGATAATTTCCTTATTTGATTTATGAGGTGATGCTCTTACATATTGTTGTCTCCAAAATTAATTAGGAAAAATTGTTTCCTATAGAGTTTATTTTCTTAAATAAGATTTTCATGAAAATAATATGTGGTTGAATTAAGGGAATCTGTCTCTTAATTTAATAAGATTTGATTTAGAGAAATCAAAGTCTTAAACATATTATTTCCGAAATTGATTATGACAATTTAGGAAATTGTTTCCCAAAACAATTCCTTGAATAAAGTGTGAAATTAGAATTAGGAAATCCGGTTCCTAATTCAATTAATGAGACTTGATAAATTAAGTCACATACATACTTTATTAAGGAAATCGTTAGAACATGACATAATTATATGTCATGAATGTGCATAAAAGAAAAAGGATGAGACTCAAAACCCCTTACAAAATATTAAGGCCAACATGTTCCATTAATATGGTTAGAACCGGAGTTTTGTTTCTCGTTTGGGTTGATGGACGCATCCATGCCCGGCTTGAACCTCAACATGTTCAAACCATGGAATTAGTTTATGATTAATATAATTGGAGTCAGAGGTCAATCCTTAGTTTTGGTTGTTGGACACATTCAAGCCTGACTAAACGGTTGAATGAGCTCCAACCATATTAAAACTATTTCTTGATTAATGGGTCAGCCTTAAGCTTGGAGCATCGATTTGTTGTGCCACAGCCAAGGTCGATGTAAAGAGAGGTGCAGTTGGGTGCTATGTATATTGTTGCATACTTGTTAATGAGTTAACAACCCAATGATTTATGCAAACATTCAATTAGTTGATAGTATAATGTGATAGTTACATATGTGTAATATGTAATCGGTATAATTACCTACCTTCATAGCTAAGAATAACTTGATGGACTCTAGCCATGGTTGTTCTTAACTATGGTTGGATATCAACCTATTTGGAGATGTTCCTACGATCTCCCGGATTGATAAAAGGGGTTATTCAATTCGAAAAATAAATAAGATTTAATTAATGTATATTGATGCATTCTTTATCATTCTTCTCACATAAGCTCAATTTGTATTTCTAGGATAATCACTTGATAATGTCTTCTCTGAATTTGCGTTCCATTTTGGTCACCAATAAGTTGACTGGGCCAAACTTCATGGACTGGCTTCGAAACCTGAGGATAGTCCTCAAGGCAGAAAAGCTTGCTTATGTCCTTGAAGAACAACTTCCCAACCATCCTCTAGAAGATGCAACTCCAGACTAGTTAGTGGCCTATCAGAAACTTGTGGCCGATTCTGAACTTGCGAGTTGCATCATGCTGGCCGCTATGGTACCTGAGCTGCAAAAGCAGCATGAGCATATGAATGCTCATACCATCATCTTCCATCTTCATGAGCTGTTTGACGAGCAGGCGAGATCCGAAAGGTTCGAGGTCTCCAGACTCCTATTCACCTCTAAGATGTAGGAAGGCACTTGTAACGACCCGGAAAATTCTCTTAATATTTTATTAAAATATTAAGCATGTCTAGATAATTTTCCGAAGGACCTAGAGGTAATAATGCAAACTTTGGCCTAGAAAATCCATGTTTTCCCATTTAAATTGGGAAAAAAGACACTAATGGGCCTTATATGGGCTTGCTAGTACCATAATTATCGGTGGATTTTAGGTGGAAATTAGTATGAAGATAAATAGGATTTAATGGGACATATTAGCATGATTATGGGTAAGTATTAGTTTAATTTTCTAATTAATTTGAGGAATTAGGTACTAATGGGCCTTAAATGGGCTCCGAAAAAAATGGGTATTAATTGAGTAAAATTCATATAAATATAAAAGAATTTTATTTAGGAATATTGGCAAAATTATGGGTTATTTTTGGAGAATTTTCGAAATAAAAGGGGAATTTTCGAAAATAAGAAAAAGGATTAAATAAAATAAAAATAAAGGTGCATGGGCCAAGGATTGAACCTTGGACCTCTTGTACAACCAAGAATGCTTTAACCAACTCACCTAGCAAGGAATTCTTGTGAGGAAATGGAGTGAATGGTGGTTAAATGGTAGAAGAAGATGAAGGGCCATGGAAAACTCTTCATTCACCACTTTAATGGTTGATTAATAAGGGGGTTTGGGAGTTTCATTCTTCATACCATAAATTGAATTTGCTTCTCTCTTCCTTCTCCATTCTTGCCGAGCACACAAGGAGGAATTCTCCCTTGAGAAAACTCCACAAAAGGTCTCCTTCTCCAAGATCTAAGGTCTTCTCAAGGTTCTAAGGGCTAGGTGTGGTCAAGTCTTCTTTCTTCTTTCCATCCAAGGTCTAAAAATCAAGAAATCTAAGGTAAGACTCCCTCACCTGTGGTATAATAGTTATCTATGATTTCCATGATTTTTGGCATGATATATGAGTTGGTTTCGGATTTAATGTTGAAGGGAAACAAAATCAAGGTTCCTATGTTCAAAGGGTTTCGGCCAGAATGTTTTAAAGGTCTAAAAATATGTTAAAAATCATGATAATATTATTTTATGTTCCCCTATGATGTTTAGAAGTTAAGTGTAATTTTTGGGGATTTTTAGAGTACTCTAGGACACCCTAGAGTTTCGGCCAACATGAAGGAAACAAAACCCAGAACTTTAAGTTCAAGGGTTTCGGCCAGAATGTTTTAAAGGTCTAAAAATATGTTAAAAATCATGATAATATTATTTAATGTTCCCTTATGATGTTTAGAAGTTAAGTGTAATTTTTGGGGATTTTTAGAGTACTCTAGGACACCCTAGAGTTTCGGCCAACATGAAGGAAACAAAACCCAGAACTTTAAGTTCAAGGGTTTCGGCCAGCATGTTTTAAAGGTCTAAAAATATGTTAAAAATCATGATAATGTTATTTAATGTTCCCTTATGATGTTTAGACATTAAGTATAATTTTTGGGAATTTTTGGGATACCCTAGAGGCCCCATATGTCTCGGCCAACATGAAAGAAGCAAAACCCAGAACCTTAAGTTCAAGGGTTTCGGCCACCATGTTTTAAAGGTATAAAAATATGTTAAAAATCATGATAATGTTATTTAATGTTCCCTTATGATGTTTAGACATTAAGTATAATTTTTGGGAATTTTTGGGATACCCTAGAGGCCCCATATGTTTCGGCCAACCTGAAAGAAGCAAAACCCAGAACCTTAAGTTCAAGGGTTTCGGCCACCATGTTTTAAATGTCTAAAAATATGTTAAAAATCATGATAATGTCATTTAATGTTCCCTTATGATGTTCAGACATTAAGTATAATTTTTGGGAATTTTTGGGATACCCTAGAGGCCCCATATGTTTCGGCCAACATGAAAGAAGCAAAACCCAGAACCTTAAGTTCAAGGGTTTCGGCCACCATGTTTTAAATGTCTAAAAATATGTTAAAAATCAGGATAATGTCATTTAATGTTCCCTCATGATGTGTAGAGGTTAAGTATAAATTTTGGGAATTTTTGGGGTACCCTAGAGGCCCCATATGGTTCGGCCAACCCCAAGGACCCAAGGGTTAGGGTTGAGTCTTTAACCTCAACTTATGTTTATGTGTTGCCCTGATATAAGGATGATGGATGGCGATTGTGTGAATTTTCACATGGCCATGGGACTCCACAGGTTTCGGCCATATAAGGGTTAATAGGGTAATAGTTAAGATTTATTTCAAGTAAGGGTCCCAATGGCCCTATGGTAAGATGTGATTTATGTTTATGAATGATATGCTATGTTATGAATGATATGCCATGTTATGAATGATATGCCATGTTTACGAATGATATGCCATGTTATGAATGATATGCCATGTTTACGAATGATATGCCATGTTTATGGATGATATGCCATGTTATGAATGATATGCCATGTTTACGAATGATATGCCATGTTTATGGATGATATGCCATGTTATGAATGATATGCCATGTTTATGAATGATATGCCATGGTTATGCATGATAAGAATGAAAATGATGAATGAAGGTTAAGTATGATGAATGAATGAATATGCTAAACGGCACGGTCGATGGTTGACGGTACGACGGTCGAAAGGACCGGTAAATGGGCCGGTAGACGGGCCGAGCCGTAACAAGTATGCTATGTTAAGTATGCCATGAATGTCTCATGAATGATGAAGCATGTAAAGTATTTTACTTTATGAATGGGCTTGTACCGGACCGAAGTATGGGTCCAAGGGATGGGCACCTTAAGAACGCCCCGGTTCTGGACTACCGACTATGCTGTCCACGGTTCTGGCACTACCGAAGCTGTGCAACAGGGATGGGCACCTTAAGAACGCCTCGGTTCGGGGACTACCGACTATGCTGTCCTTACCCTAGTAGGTCGAGGCTAGCTACCTCGTATTTACTTAGGGATGCGCGCTTATGATGTATGTATGTGGTACAAGCCAGGGCCCAATGATATGATGATTATGTTTAAGAAATGAAAAGTATGTTTTTAAAGATTAAGCATCCGTATGATATATACGCATTGCCCATGCATTCATTATGAAAAAGTATGTTTATGAAAAGTATGTTTATGAAAAATATGATTTTAAACTAAGCATCCTTATGATATATGCACTTGCTCATGCATCCATCTATGTATGCATTATGTTATGAAAAGTATGTTTATGAAAAGTATGTTCATGAAAAGGATGGTTATGCCATGATTTATTTATGTTTATGCCATGATTTCTATGCCATGATTTATTTATGTTTATGCCATGATTTTTATGCCATGATTTATCTATGTTAATGCCATGATTTTATGCCATGATTTTACTTATGTTCATGTTGGTTTAGGATGCCATGATTTTATGCTAGTTTAGAATGCCATGCTTTGATTATGTTTATGCTAAGTTAGGATGCCATGCTTCTATTTATGTTCATGTTAGTTTAGGATGCCATGATTTAATTATGCTTATGTTATGTTAGAATGCCATTATTTTATTTATGCTCATGCTAGTATAGGATGCCATGATTTTAATTAGGTTATGCCATGATTTTATGTCCATGCCAAGTATTATGCCATGCTATGAATGTTTACGATGTTTATGGATTGTGTTTATGCCATGCTATGAATATTTATGATGTTTATGTTTATGCCATGCTATGAATGTTTACGATGTTTATGGATTGTGTTTATGCCATGCTATGAATATTTATGATGTTTATGTTTATGCCATGCTATGAATGTTTACGATGTTTATGTTTATGTCAAGTATGATGCCATACATGAATGGTTATGGTTATGTTTATGTCATGCTATGAATATGATGAAGCCATGTCCATGACATGTCGAATGAATGCTAAGTGATGATAAGGATGACGATCTAAGTAAAGCATTAAGTATGCTAATGTTTCATATGTTTATGATTAAGTGACGGATGGTTTTAGTGGGTAGGAAAGAGTCTTACTAAGCCTGTGTGCTTATAGTCTTATTTTCTTATACCGCAGATCACGCAAGGGGATAATAAGGAAGCAGCAGGAGGGCATTGCAGAATGTGTGTGATAGTGACTTGGCCAAGAGACCATATGTTTGTTTGTCTTATGATAGAACTCTACCTTTACTACTAAGTACTTGAATATGACTCTATGACATGATGCTAATGTATGACATGATGCTAAGTATGATATGATGCTAAAATATGGCATGATGCTAAGTATGATATGATGCTAAGTATAAAGTTAATATGCCAAGTTTCCATGTTATGATGGTAGGAATGGTAGTAAGTGCATGTAGGTGTAAGTTTAAAGTTTTCCGCTGCATTATGATGTCTACATGCCTAAGTATGTTAACGTAACGCCGCTTTATGATGGTCTATAAAAAAAAAAAAAAGCGGGCGTTACAGGTTGGTATCAGAGCAGTAACCATCTCACTACACACACATCAAGCCCTCTTCCTGCCGCTTCCAAGTAAGTACCTTTAAGTGTATTTTATGTTCTATTATGATTCTAGAATGATGATACCTATGACTATAGAATATGCAAGTATGAACAATGTTATATGATGAATGGTACTTTGAGATAAGTACCTATGAACGATATATATTTTTGTATATTATCTTATTTTAGGAATTAAATATTTAGAATAATATAGGGGTAGAAAACAAACTGATACTGGCCATACTTGTCCTTTATGAAGGAAAGCATGGCTAGAAGGCAGAGTAACAGAATTAATAAGACTACTACATCGGCCGACCTGATGCTCAATATACCTAATATCATAACCTACTTTAAGTCACATCATAAGACAATCATGTATAAGTATTTTGCCTTATACATTAGGCCTAAGTTAGTCATAATACAATTAGTCATAAGTGTGACTCAACCTTGTGTTCATAAACATGGTGTTAATTGAGCATCATCATAATATTAGAAATTTAGGTGAACCTGGTATTAACATAATGTTATATAACCTGTACATTATATGGGTTACCAATCATATAATATAATTATATTATATTATATAAAGCAAATGACAATAATATGAGAGTGTGTACTAATATAAGATTATCATCAATATAACTATACTAATTACTTATTATATAAGTATTATTATAATTCACCTATCATATAGGTTATTAATATGAGCCTACATACAGGTTGACATGTGTCATCTCAACCTATAAGTTATCACCTATACAAATTCTTCCATAAGCAATTATAGGTATTATACCTATAATTTATATGATAAATAACTATAATTTATGATATTATGTATACCCTATAATATAGTCTCATGTAGGGAATTATATGATAGCCTACATAAATAAGATTATAACAGTGTTAGTTACATTATACGAATACTAATATAATTAATGGCATAAGTCATACGGTATGACCTAGAATGATACGCATAGGGTAGTGTCCTAATTATATTAACACTTATTATAGATTAGAGGTCCACTATATTTTCATACTAATTATCAATATTAGTATTATCAACATATGTTTCACTATTATCTTATAGATAATATATAAGATTACCTTAAGTTATTTTATGGTAATATAATAAATATGAACTCACTAATCATATAAATAACCATATGAATATATAAGTTTATAGATAACTTAACAAACTAGAATGTAGATAGAAGAGAAATGTAGTATTTGTTATACTAGTGTTAATACTGATAAAAGATGTATGTGAGAAGCAGAGACATGGAAATCAGTGCTAATTGAGAAGAGCAATTCGGAGTAATAAATTGGTGCATAGATGATGAACTTGTGCATAGTGAGTGAAAGTTAGAGTCTTGTTTGAAGTACCAAATGGAATTAAGCAGGAATACGTTAAATAATATTCTTTCATGGGCAGCTTAATAGCAGACAAAATTTTGACAATAAGTGATAGAAACAGATAGACAATGAGAGCTAGAAAAAAAATGTTTGAGAAGAAATCATATTATGTATTAGAACCACGTAAATATAGAGATGCAGCATAACGAATAAAATGATATGATAGCACGAAGAGTAGAAGCAGATATTATGGTACTTAGAAATCATAAGGATGTAGAAATTTTGATCTAAGAGTTGCATAACTAATAGACAAAACTAGAACAAGGAGATACCCTTAGTCAAAGTCTTATGGCAAAGTCAACGGTTCGAAGAAGCTACCTGGGAACGCGAGGATGAGATGAGGCGCAAGTACCCGGAGTTGTTCTAAGTTCGAGGACGAACTTTCACGAGGTATGGGGGATTGTAACGACCCGGAAAATTCTCTTAATATTTTATTAAAATATTAAGCATGTCTAGATAATTTTCCGAAGGACCTAGAGGTAATAATGCAAACTTTGGCCTAGAAAATCCATGTTTTCCCATTTAAATTGGGAAAAAGGACACTAATGGGCCTTATATGGGCTTGCTAGTACCATAATTATCGGTGGATTTTAGGTGGAAATTAGTATAAAGATAAATAGGATTTAATGGGACATATTAGCATGATTATGGGTAAGTATTAGTTTAATTTTCTAATTAATTTGAGGAATTAGGTACTAATGGGCCTTAAATGGGCTCCGAAAAAATGGGTATTAATTGAGTAAAATTCATATAAATATAAAAGAATTTTATTTAGGAATATTGGCAAAATTATGGGTCATTTTTGGAGAATTTTCGAAATAAAAGGGGAATTTTCGAAAATAAGAAAAAGGATTAAATAAAATAAAAATAAAGGTGCATGGGCCAAGGATTGAACCTTGGACCTCTTGTACAACCAAGAATGCTTTAACCAACTCACCTAGCAAGGAATTCTTGTGAGGAAATGGAGTGAATGGTGGTTAAATGGTAGAAGAAGATGAAGGGCCATGGAAAACTCTTCATTCACCACTTTAATGGTTGATTAATAAGGGGGTTTGGGAGTTTCATTCTTCATACCATAAATTGAATTTGCTTCTCTCTTCCTTCTCCATTCTTGCCGAGCACACAAGGAGGAATTCTCCCTTGAGAAAACTCCACAAAAGGTCTCCTTCTCCAAGATCTAAGGTCTTCTCAAGGTTCTAAGGGCTAGGTGTGGTCAAGTCTTCTTTCTTCTTTCCATCCAAGGTCTAAAAATCAAGAAATCTAAGGTAAGACTCCCTCACCTGTGGTATAATAGTTATCTATGATTTCCATGATTTTTGGCATGATATATGAGTTGGTTTCGGATTTAATGTTGAAGGGAAACAAAATCAAGGTTCCTATGTTCAAAGGGTTTCGGCCAGAATGTTTTAAAGGTCTAAAAATATGTTAAAAATCATGATAATATTATTTTATGTTCCCCTATGATGTTTAGAAGTTAAGTGTAATTTTTGGGGATTTTTAGAGTACTCTAGGACACCCTAGAGTTTCGGCCAACATGAAGGAAACAAAACCCAGAACTTTAAGTTCAAGGGTTTCGGCCAGAATGTTTTAAAGGTCTAAAAATATGTTAAAAATCATGATAATATTATTTAATGTTCCCTTATGATGTTTAGAAGTTAAGTGTAATTTTTGGGGATTTTTAGAGTACTCTAGGACACCCTAGAGTTTCGGCCAACATGAAGGAAACAAAACCCAGAACTTTAAGTTCAAGGGTTTCGGCCAACATGTTTTAAAGGTCTAAAAATATGTTAAAAATCATGATAATGTTATTTAATGTTCCCTTATGATGTTTAGACATTAAGTATAATTTTTGGGAATTTTTGGGATACCCTAGAGGCCCCATATGTCTCGGCCAACATGAAAGAAGCAAAACCCAGAACCTTAAGTTCAAGGGTTTCGGCCACCATGTTTTAAAGGTATAAAAATATGTTAAAAATCATGATAATGTTATTTAATGTTCCCTTATGATGTTTAGACATTAAGTATAATTTTTGGGAATTTTTGGGATACCCTAGAGGCCCCATATGTTTCGGCCAACCTGAAAGAAGCAAAACCCAGAACCTTAAGTTCAAGGGTTTCGGCCACCATGTTTTAAATGTCTAAAAATATGTTAAAAATCATGATAATGTCATTTAATGTTCCCTTATGATGTTCAGACATTAAGTATAATTTTTGGGAATTTTTGGGATACCCTAGAGGCCCCATATGTTTCGGCCAACATGAAAGAAGCAAAACCCAGAACCTTAAGTTCAAGGGTTTCGGCCACCATGTTTTAAATGTCTAAAAATATGTTAAAAATCAGGATAATGTCATTTAATGTTCCCTCATGATGTGTAGAGGTTAAGTATAAATTTTGGGAATTTTTGGGGTACCCTAGAGGCCCCATATGGTTCGGCCAACCCCAAGGACCCAAGGGTTAGGGTTGAGTCTTTAACCTCAACTTATGTTTATGTGTTGCCCTGATATAAGGATGATGGATGGCGATTGTGTGAATTTTCACATGGCCATGGGACTCCACAGGTTTCGGCCATATAAGGGTTAATAGGGTAATAGTTAAGATTTATTTCAAGTAAGGGTCCCAATGGCCCTATGGTAAGATGTGATTTATGTTTATGAATGATATGCTATGTTATGAATGATATGCCATGTTATGAATGATATGCCATGTTTACGAATGATATGCCATGTTTATGGATGATATGCCATGTTATGAATGATATGCCATGTTTACGAATGATATGCCATGTTTATGGATGATATGCCATGTTATGAATGATATGCCATGTTTATGAATGATATGCCATGGTTATGCATGATAAGAATGAAAATGATGAATGAAGGTTAAGTATGATGAATGAATGAATATGCTAAACGGCACGGTCGATGGTTGACGGTACGACGGTCGAAAGGACCGGTAAATGGGCCGGTAGACGGGCCGAGCCGTAACAAGTATGCTATGTTAAGTATGCCATGAATGTCTCATGAATGATGAAGCATGTAAAGTATTTTACTTTATGAATGGGCTTGTACCGGACCGAAGTATGGGTCCAAGGGATGGGCACCTTAAGAACGCCCCGGTTCTGGACTACCGACTATGCTGTCCACGGTTCTGGCACTACCGAAGCTGTGCAACAGGGATGGGCACCTTAAGAACGCCTCGGTTGGGGACTACCGACTATGCTGTCCTTACCCTAGTAGGTCGAGGCTAGCTACCTCGTATTTACTTAGGGATGCGCGCTTATGATGTATGTATGTGGTACAAGCCAGGGCCCAATGATATGATGATTATGTTTAAGAAATGAAAAGTATGTTTTTAAAGATTAAGCATCCGTATGATATATACGCATTGCCCATGCATTCATTATGAAAAAGTATGTTTATGAAAAGTATGTTTATGAAAAATATGATTTTAAACTAAGCATCCTTATGATATATGCACTTGCTCATGCATCCATCTATGTATGCATTATGTTATGAAAAGTATGTTTATGAAAAGTATGTTCATGAAAAGGATGGTTATGCCATGATTTATTTATGTTTATGCCATGATTTCTATGCCATGATTTATTTATGTTTATGCCATGATTTTTATGCCATGATTTTTATGCCATGATTTATCTATGTTAATGCCATGATTTTATGCCATGATTTTACTTATGTTCATGTTGGTTTAGGATGCCATGATTTTATGCTAGTTTAGAATGCCATGCTTTGATTATGTTTATGCTAAGTTAGGATGCCATGCTTCTATTTATGTTCATGTTAGTTTAGGATGCCATGATTTAATTATGCTTATGTTATGTTAGAATGCCATTATTTTATTTATGCTCATGCTAGTATAGGATGCCATGATTTTAATTAGGTTATGCCATGATTTTATGTCCATGCCAAGTATTATGCCATGCTATGAATGTTTACGATGTTTATGGATTGTGTTTATGCCATGCTATGAATATTTATGATGTTTATGTTTATGTCATGCTATGAATGTTTACGATGTTTATGGATTGTGTTTATGCCATGCTATGAATATTTATGATGCTTATGTTTATGCCATGCTATGAATGTTTACGATGTTTATGTTTATGTCAAGTATGATGCCATACATGAATGGTTATGGTTATGTTTATGTCATGCTATGAATATGATGAAGCCATGTCCATGACATGTCGAATGAATGCTAAGTGATGATAAGGATGACGATCTAAGTAAAGCATTAAGTATGCTAATGTTTCATATGTTTATGATTAAGTGACGGATGGTTTTAGTGGGTAGGAAAGAGTCTTACTAAGCCTGTGTGCTTATAGTCTTATTTTCTTATACCGCAGATCACGCAAGGGGATAATAAGGAAGCAGCAGGAGGGCATTGCAGAATGTGTGTGATAGTGACTTGGCCAAGAGACCATATGTTTGTTTGTCTTATGATAGAACTCTACCTTTACTACTAAGTACTTGAATATGACTCTATGACATGATGCTAATGTATGACATGATGCTAAATATGATATGATGCTAAAATATGGCATGATGCTAAGTATGATATGATGCTAAGTATAAAGTTAATATACCAAGTTTCCATGTTATGATGGTAGGAATGGTAGTAAGTGCATGTAGGTGTAAGTTTAAAGTTTTCCGCTGCATTATGATGTCTACATGCCTAAGTATGTTAACGTAACGCCGCTTTATGATGGTCTATAAAAAAAAAAAGCGGGCGTTACAGCACTTCTGTCTCACAATTTGTGTTGAAGATGTTGGGGTACATTGAGTGACTAGGCACACTCGGATTTGCAATGGATCACGAACTAAGTGTTGACTTAATTCTGCATTGTTTGCCCAAGAGTTACTCACAATTTGTGATGAACTATCGGATGAACAAGCTGGAGACTACCATTCCTGAGTTGCTCAACCTGCTGAAGACTGTAGAGCCTTCTGTAAAGCAGGATCAGAAGATGGTACTGTTAGTTGGTTCCTCAAAGAAAGGCTCTAAGAGGAAGCCCAAAGAACAGAATAAGGGAAAGAAGAAAAAGGCCAAAAAGACTGAAAAGGCACCAAAAGGCACTTGCCATCACTGCGGCAAGGAGGGTCACTGGCGAAGAAACTGCAAGGTTTATCTTGAGTCCTTGAAGAAGAAGGCATCCGATGCCCCATCCTCTTCAGGTATCTTCGTTATTGAATGTCACTCTATTTCCTCGTCCACCTGGGTACTTGATACTGGGTGTAGCTCACATATATGTAATGACATACAGGGGCTAAGGAATAGAAGAAGACTCGTCAAGGGAGAAGCGAATTTGCGAGTTGGAAATGGAGCAAAGATTGCTGCTGTTGCCATCGGAACATATTTGCTAAAGCTCCCTACTGGACTTGTCTTAGAATTGGATAATTGTTATTTTGTTCCTTCGTTAATAAAGAACATTGTATCTATTTCATGCTTGAATGAAAAGGGTTATCATTTAACTTTTAGTAACAATTGCTGTTACATAACTTTAAATGGTGTTCTTTATGGGACCGGAACTTTATACAATGGTATCTACACGTTAGATTTATCCGGTGACGTTTTCAATATCGAAGTTAGCAACAAACGTGCTCGAATAGATAATCAAATAGACTCCTATACGTGGCATTGTCGTCTTGGCCATGTAAGTAAGAAACGCATGACCAAATTACACCGATGTGGAATACTAGAATCATTTGAACCCGGTTCATTTGATACATGCGAATCATGCATAAAAGGCAAGATGACCAAATTACCTTTTTCGAAAAAGGTAAACCAGTGGGAGAATTGCTTGGTCTAATACATACTGATGTATGTGGACCAATGTCAACTCTTGCACAAGGAGGTTATAGCTACTTCATTACCTTTATCGATGATCACTCACGATTCGGGTATGTGTTCTTAATGAAACACAAATCTGAAGCTTTTGAGAAATTCAAAGAGTTCAGAAGTGAAGTAGAGAAACAGCTTGGCAAAAGTATTAAGATACTTCGATCCGATCGGGGTGGTGAATACTTGAGTCAAGAGTTTCAAGATTATCTTAGGGACAATGGGATATTGTCTCAATGGACTCCGCCATATACACCACAGCATAATGGTGTATCTGAGAGGCGTAACCGAACCTTGATGGACATGGTTAGATCTATGATGAATCATGCAACTCTTCCAAAATCCTTTTGGGGCTATGCGCTTAAGACAGCTGTTTACTTACTAAACAGAGTCCCGACCAAGGTAGTCTCTACTACTCCATATGAGACGTGGAATAGTAAGAAACCTCATTTAACTCACCTTAAAATATGGGGTTGTCCTGCTTATGTAAAGCGGACTGTATCAGACAAATTGGATGCTAAGTCTGATAAATGTCTATTTATTGGATACCCTAAGGAAACGAAGGGTTACCAATTCTATCATCCCTTGGAACAAAAGGTGTTTGTTTCAAGGCATGCTGTATTTCTGGAAAAAGAATTTCTTTTACAAGAAAACAGTGGGAGTAGCATTGAACTTGAAGAAGTTCAAGAAACTCCAATAGACATTACAGAGACACCTAGTCTAGACCCACAACCAATAACTCATAATGATGAGCTATCAGTTGAACCTAAAACAACACCACTTCTTCGTAGGTCTGATAGGACACGCAATATTCCAGAGAGATACGGATTTCTCATAAGTGAATCGAACGACGTGTTACTCGTTAACAATGACGAACCTATCAGTTATGAAGATGTTCTGATAAATTCAGAAAGGGATAAATGGCTTGAAGCCATGAAGTCGGAAATGGATTCCATGTACGAAAATCAAGTATGGGACTTGGTTAACCCGCCTGAAGGGATTAAGCCCATAGGGTGCAAGTGGGTTTTCAAGAAGAAAACCGACATGGAAGGTAATGTTGTTACCTTTAAGGCTAGATTAGTGGCAAAAGGATATCGTCAGAAACAAGGAATTGATTATGACGAAACCTATTCGCCAGTAGCTATGCTCAAATCCATTCGGATGCTCCTGGCCATAGCAGCTCATTATGATTATGAGATATGACAAATGGATGTGAAAACAGCTTTCCTTAATGGAAACCTGCTTGAGGATGTATACATGATACAACCTGAAGGTTTCACATCGGTTAATAAAACCAAAGTATGCAAGCTTCGACGATCCATATATGGACTAAAGCAAGCATCCAGGAGCTGGAACATCCGTTTTGATGAGACAATCAAAGAGTTTGATTTCTCACAAAATCCTGACGAACCTTGTGTATACAAGAAGGTTAGTGGGAGTGCAGTCGTATTCCTAGTGTTATATGTCGATGACATTTTACTTATAGGAAACGATATATCAGTCTTACAGTCAGTTAAAATTTGGTTGTCCAAAACTTTCTCCATGAAAGACCTGGGAGAAGCAACCTATATCCTTGGGATTAGAATCTATAGAGATAGATCAAAACGGTTGCTTGGTCTTTCGCAGTCTACATATATAGACCGAGTGCTAGAAAGGTTTAGCATGTCGGAATCCAAGAAAGGTTACCTTCCCATCAGGCATGGGATCAACCTTTCAAAGTCTATGTGTCCGCGCACAGAAGACGAGAGGATTTGCATGAATAAGATTCCTTATGCATCCGCGATAGGATCTATCATGTATGCTATGTTATGTACTAGGCCCGATGTATCATATGCTCTGAGCGTCACAAGCAGATACCAGTCTGATCCAGGAATGGATCATTGGGCGGCTGTCAAGACAATCCTCAAGTACTTAAGAAGAACTAAGGATGTGTTCCTAATATATGGAGAAGGTGATATGATAATACGTGGGTATACAGATGCCAGTTTCCAGACAGATAAGGATGACTCCAAATCTCAGTCCGGATACGTATTTATTTTGAATGGAGGCGCAGTAAGCTGGAAAAGTTCAAGCAAGACACCGTAGCAGATTCTACCACGGAAGCGGAATATATTGCAGCTTCGGAAGCAGCAAAGGAAGCAGTCTGGATCAAGAAGTTTGTCTCAGAACTTGGTGTGGTTCCAACCATTGATGAAGCAATACCGGTTTACTGCGACAACAATGGAGCTATTGCACAAGCAAAGGAACCAAGGTCTCATCAGCGATCCAAACATGTGCTTCGCCGCTATCATCTGATCAGAGAGATTATAAGTAGGAATGATATACAAATTGAGAAAATTCCCACTGAAAGGAATTTAGCGGATCCTTTAACTAAGGCCTTGCCTCAAAGTAAGTTTGAGGGTCATGTTAGAGCCTGTGGTATTGGGTACCGTAGCGATTGGCATTAGGCCAAGTGGGAGTTTGTTAGTGATATGAGAGAAGTGTCCTAAGGCAATCGCCTTATGATTGTAATCATTTATTTTAATAAATGAATATTCACTATTTGAGTATACATGATTATTTGATTAAGATCTTAAGCTCATTTACTGAATGTCCGCAATACAATTCACAGCATGAGAGAATTTGTGATGAATTCACAACTAGTGATTATCTCTACATGTGCAATTGTGAAGTATTGAAATTGTCCCTAGTCGATGAATTGATAAATACGGACACTATCAATTCTGTTGAGACTAGCATGGGTTATTCTCTAATCAGCTGATTCTCACTGGCTGGTGACATTGAGATGTCCGGAGATAAACATGAATGCTAGTTAAGGGAACTAGTTCATTGGAGTGACTGGCTGTAAAACTTCATATGGTAGTCTACATATAGATATGTCAGTGAAGTTCTTACTGCAGCTTAAGTGCGATGTTCCTTTGACTTGCGGTGTTCAAGTCATCTTGGTCATGGAGACTTATACTTTGACATCTTAAGCAAGCATCTCCAAGGAGGTGTGGACCCAGGATGATTGGGTATAAGCCGAAGTGCCCGAAGATGTTTGAACAGCCTACAAAGGATTCACCACTCCTTGCGAGGAGATGTATACCCGAGGCCTATCGTCGGATTGTTACTCGAAGCCTCTGGCCAGAGCATGACATGTTCAGAGTATGAATCTCTTAAATACATGAGAGTAATTAGAATCCATAGGACGAGGAAACGTTACTTGGGCTAGGTGTGACGTAGTCAGCCTAGTGGGGACTGACACACATAGACCATGTCCTGAACCAAGTGGGTATAAGATGGTGAAGGGAATGGGCACGATTCATTATAGCTGCTGAAGGGTTTCAGAATCATTTCTGAGGTCAACCGTTGATCTTTCAATTAATTGGGGATCATGATGTACTACTAGGTGCCACTCATGATCGTTCTATAATTAATTAGTTAATTATGGACGGCCAACATAAATTGAAAGCCTATTTGGTCACACGCATAACGAGTAATTCAAAGGATTTAAAATGAGTTGAGAATTGGATTCTCCAATCGAGATAGACTATTTTTTATAAGTCCAAACAATAGTCATAACTGAATTTATTTCAGACGCATCGGAAGCATAGAATGACTAAGTCTTTTAAAGACATAATGGGTGAATTAAATAAGTTTAATTCATTAAGGGATTTGATCCAATTGGGGTTAGATGGGCCGGCCAAGGAGGGGGCCTCCTCTCTTCTTGTCATGGCCGGCCACCACCATAAGAGGATAAGGCTATTTTGGTTTGTTTTATAAAATAGACCAAAGGTTGGTTTATTTTATAAAAGGTTATATATAAATTTTTATATAATGAACCATGAGTTGGTTTGTTTAATAAAAGTTATATAATGAACCAATGGTTAGTTTGTTTTATAAAATTTTATATAATGAACCAATGGTTGGTTTATTTTATAAATTTTATATAATCATGCCAAAAGAAAGAGAGCCTTGATTATGGATTGATTGAGAAATTATTCCATAATCAAGAAGAAGAAACTTGATCATGAGGGCCTTGATTATGGATTGATTGAGAAATTATTCCATAATCAAGGAAAGGTTTGCTTGAGAATTAAGAAACTTCTCCCTATATAAAGGACCCAAGGGGTGCCATGGAAGATGATCCATCCAAGAATTGCTTGGGCTCTCTCCTCTTCTTCTCTCCCTCTCTCTTGGCCGGCCATAGGCCTTCCTTCTTTCTTCTTGCCGTGAGCACAAGGAGAAGCATCAAGGCGACGAAGTTCTTCCTTGCGACGATCTTCCTCTTCGGCCAACCTTGGTGGTGAGTCTTTCGATTTGATTACTCTCTCGGTTTTCGTCGTGTTCACGGAGAATCTAGTAGTTCTCGTGAACACGAAACTCGTGGCTTAGCGAAGTCATCCCGACGATACTCGGCGTGGATACGAATAGAGGCGGAGCTTTCAAGGGACGCTAACGGTTGGATCTCGTCCCTTCTTCCAAGTTACGCAAGGTAATTCGTAGAGTAATTTCCTTTTCTGCAAAAATTTTATATTACGATTATGTGAACACATTGCATGCTTAGGATATGTGTTAGAATAATTTAGGAAATTATTCATGCTTTTGTTTCCGCTGCATGTAATTATGTAACAATTACAATACGTGTCCGCGTCGGCATGCACCCGGTCCCAACAGGATCTTCATTAATGGATCGGGTTTGGATCCATAGCAGGCCAAGATCCAACTCCTCCTTATGGTTCCTATCGTAGGCCTATATATACCCCATGGTGGCATGAAACCAAGTTGATGATTAATCCAATTGAAACACTAGAAAACCCTAGTTCTCCTCTCCTCCTCTCTCTCTCTCCCTCTCTCGGCGTCGACTGTAGATTTCTCCAGGGCACGCAACCTTCGGCTGGATTGAAAAAATTGCCAAGCATTTTTTCTAATTAGAGAAGGCAACAAGTCTCCAAGCACTCTGTGCATGCAACCAATTGGAGAAATGCCCGTGATTAGGAAGGTTGCTCACACAAGCTTCCTGCTTCAGTGGAGAAACGGTTTCCTGCCTCTGTGGAGAAAGACCACCTAGCACATCACTTGGCGGTGGAGAAAGACCACCTAGCGCCGAATAGAAGGATGCCACGCCTGTCGGGCCCTTTCTTCTTTTGTGAAGAAAACCAGCGTGAGCAAGGCCTTCAGCCTCTGTGCACGTGAGGAGGAAGACTGCTCTTCCTGCCTTTGAGGAGCTGCTGTTCGGCGGAGAAGACACGCATGGGAGCAAAAGGCTGCTCACGCGACCTTCTGATGCTTCGCCTGCTTCGGTGGAGAAGACACGTGCGGGAGCAGGAAGATATACCACGTAGCCTTCTGCCTCTGCGCGTTGGAGCAGCGCACATGAGAGGATAATTAATCCATTGTGAGTGGATTAATTCCAGCATGAGCAAGAAGGTTGAGAAGCCTTCGGTGGCTTTCGGGTGGAGAACAGAAAAGGGGTTTGTGTTTGGATTTTTCATCATCCTTGGAGCGCGACGACATCCCTTTGATCAAGGCTTGGTTGGTTAAGGAGAAGGATCGACTTGGTGACCACGTTCTTGTAATCGTCGCCCACACGACGTCAAGACGGGAGGGTCATTACGGTAGAAGATCGTAAGGTTGTTGGTATGCCTTGGCGGTTTCGCTAGCAAAATTTGGTCATCCTTGAGAGACTCTCCATGTCTACGGATTAAAATTTAATCCAAATGGAGACCCATCTCCCAACGACCATTTCGTCGTCGTATCGTTCGATACGAATTACAACTTGGCCAATCACAAAGATCGTGCCTTGTAATTCTTCTAACCAAACGACCGTGGAAGAGACGATGAGTGGATCGCCGATTCTTGTGTTTATGGTCGGGGTGCAATTAATTAATTATTCACTATGATACAACATCAAAATAATTAACTAATGTACATGAAATGACGAAGCTAATTAACATGGCACAAAAGAACAAAAAGAGCTAAGGGAGAGATTATACCTTCCCTTTTACCTCGTAGCCTTTTACCTTATGTCCCTCCCTTCCCGGATGTCGTGTGGGCGATGAGCTACCGAGATCCAAGATCACCAAGGCGTTCCAACCAAGCTCTTCTTCTTGTCTTGGTTGAAACAAGAAACCCTAGAATTAGGGCTTCCCTTGGCCGGCACACTTCCCCCTCTTCCTTCTTGCCGCCGGCCATCGGAACCACCCAAGTGCCGCCAGACCAGCTGCTGACCTAGAGAGGATGGAGAAGAAGATGAAGAAGGAGAGAGTCCCAACCGGCTGAAACAACACTCCCACCTCCAACCTTGCGGTGCCACCGCAAGCTTGCTTGCGCTGCCTCCCACTGGCCGTCGGTAGCTTCTCCACCCCCGCTGAGCACCACAAAAGGAAGAGAACTACTCTCCCTTGTCTCTGTGAGTCCCAGCCGAAGGTTGGAGGAGAAGGGAAGAAGAACCGAGGAGGAGAACTCCTCTTCTCCTTTGCGCCGGCCAAAAAACCCTAAGGGATGAGAGGAGAGAGAGAAGAGAGAGAGAGGCCTAGGTGTCAACTCTTGGATTATTCCTTGGTTTCATGATCCCATGGGGTATTTATAGGGCTAAGGTAGGGACCAAGAGGAGGAGTTGTGTAACACCCAAAATTTTCTGGTATTATTAGGGATTTTTCGGAATTTTCTAGCATTTTTCGAATTAAAATAAAAAGAAAAAAATTAAAGGGGCGGGTGGGGATTGACCTCGCGACCACACGAGAAGCCAATCCCTAAGCAAGTCCATGTAACCAGTTGGGCTAGGGTATCAAGCACAAAAAAGGATGACACGAAGTAATATTATAGTTGATTTAGCCCGTTTCATGAAGAGTATTTAAACTTCCACTTAAGTTGAGTTAAGACCCCATTAGGGCTTGGAGGAGGAGGTCGCGCGAGCTGGTGGGAGGCTGCGAAAAACAGGGAAGAAAAGGAGAGTTTTCTCCTCCTTCTTCTTCCTCTTGAAGTAGAAAACCTAGGGCTTCTTCCCTAAGGGCCAAGGGTGAAGTTTTCTTGCAAAGGAAGAGAAAAAGAATCCTACGCTTAGGAATTTCGAGATACTTAGTGAGTTTTCTTCAAAGAAAAGGGTAAGTAAATCACTCACCTGCAATAGGAGTAGCTTCGCATGTAGTTTTCTTGTTTGTAGAACCTTGATTTTGTAATCTAAGTGCATGCTTGGAGAATATTGTTTATGGTGTGATTTAAGTTTCTCAAGAATACATGTTTTTAATCATAGAACTTGAATTGGAGTAGATTTTATATGTGTGATCTAAGCATGAAAGGCCAAGTTCTTGAAAAGTCCCAAAGATGAGTTTTGGGTTAAGGGCACGCAAGGTGCTCGATGAAAGTTCCAAGTGAGAAAGGTAAAGTTTTGTAGTGCAAAGACTTATGTAAAAGAAAGATAGCTTGATAAGTATAAGCATTATGAATAAGAAAGTATTTTACTTTT
>JAGFNQ010000830.1:387986-454232 GCA_024364735.1 Boesenbergia rotunda | reverse complement strand
GTCGGAATCCAAGAAAGGTTACCTTCCCATCAGGCATGGGATCAACCTTTCAAAGTCTATGTGTCCGCGCACAGAAGACGAGAGGATTTGCATGAATAAGATTCCTTATGCATCCGCGATAGGATCTATCATGTATGCTATGTTATGTACTAGGCCCGATGTATCATATGCTCTGAATGTCACAAGCAGATACCAGTCTGATCCAGGAATGGATGATTGGGCGGCTGTCAAGACAATCCTCAAGTACTTAAGAAGAACTAAGGATGTGTTCCTAATATATGGAGAAGGTGATATGATAATACGTGGATATATAGATGCCAGTTTCCAGACAGATAAGGATGATTCCAAATCTCAGTCCGGATACGTATTTATTTTGAATGGAGGCGCAGTAAGCTGGAGAAGTTTCAAGCAAGACACCGTAGCGGATTCTACCACGGAAGCGAAATATATTGCAACTTCGGAAGCAGCAAAGGAAGCAGTCTGGATCAAGAAGTTTGTCTCAGAACTTGGTGTGGTTCCAACCATTGATGAAGCAATACCGGTTTACTGTGACAACAATGGAGCTATTGCACAAGCAAAGGAACCAAGGTCTCATCAGCGATCCAAACATGTGCTTCGCCGCTATCATCTGATCAGAGAGATTATAAGTAGGAATGATATACAAATTGAGAAAATTCCCACTGAAAGGAATTTAGCGGATCCTTTAACTAAGGCCTTGCCTCAAAGTAAGTTTGAGGGTCATGTTAGAGCCTGTGGTATTGGGTACCGTAGCGATTGGCATTAGGCCAAGTGGGAGTTTGTTAGTGATATGAGAAAAGTGTCCTAAGGCAATCACCTTATGATTGTAATTATTTATTTTAATAAATGAATATTCACTATTTGAGTATACATGATTATTTGATTAAGATCTTAAGCTCATTTACTGAATGTCCGCAATACAATTCACAGCATGAGAGAATTTGTGATGAATTCACAACTAGTGATTATCTCTACATGTGCAATTGTGAAGTATTGAAATTGTCCCTAGTCGATGAATTGATAAATACGGACAATATCAATTCTGTTGAGACTAGCATGGGTTATTCTCTAATCAGCTGATTCTCACTAGCTGGTGACATTGAGATGTCCGGAGATAAACATGAATGCTAGTTAAGGGAACTAGTTCATTTGAGTGACTGGCTGTAAAACTTCATATGGTAGTCTACATATAGATATGTCAGTGAAGTTCTTACTGCAGCTTAAGTGCGATTTTCCTTTGACTTGCGGTGTTCAAGTCATCTTGGTCATGGAGACTTATACTTTGACATCTTAAGCAAGCATCTCCAAGGAGGTGTGGACCCAGGATGATTGGGTATAAGCCGAAGTGCCCGAAGATGTTTGAACAGCCTACAAAGGATTCACCACTCCTTGCGAGGAGATGTATACCCGAGGCTTATCGTCGGATTGTTACTCGAAGCCTCTGGCCAGAGCATGACATGTTCAGAGTATGAATCTCTTAAATACATGAGAGTAATTAGAATCCATAGGACGAGGAAACGTTACTTGGGCTAGGTGTGACGTAGTCAGCCTAGTGGGGACTGACACACATAGACCATGTCCTGAACCAAGTGGGTATAAGATGGTGAAGGGAATGTGGCATGATTCATTATAGCTGCTGAAGGGTTTCAGAATCATTTCTGAGGTCAACCGTTGATTTTTCAATTAATTGGGGATCATGATGTACTACTAGGTGCCACTCATGATCGTTCTATAATTAATTAGTTAATTATGGACGGCCAACATAAATTGAAAGCCTATTTGGTCACACGCATAACGAGTAATTCGAAGGATTTAAAACGAGTTAAGAATTGGATTCTCCAATCGAGATAGACTATTTTTGGTAAGTCCAAACAATAGTCAAAACTGAATTTATTTCAGACGCATCGGAAGCATAGAATGACTAAGTCTTTTAAAGACTTAATAGGTGAATTAAATAAGTTTAATTCATTAAGGGATTTGATCCAATTGGGGTTAGATGGGCCGGCCAAGGAGGGGGCCTCCTCTCTTCTTGTCATGGCCGGCCACCACCATAAGAGGATAAGACTATTTTGGTTTGTTTTATAAAATAGACCAAAGGTTGGTTTATTTTATAAAAGGTTATATAAATTTTATATATAATGAACCATGAGTTGGTTTGTTTAATAAAATTTATATAATGAACCAATGGTTGGTTTGTTTTATAATATTTTATATAATGAACCAATGGTTGGTTTGTTTTATAAATTTTATATAATCATGCCAAAAGAAAGAGAGCCTTGATTATGGATTGATTGAGAAATTATTCCATAATCAAGAAGAAGAAGCTTGATCATGAGAGCCTTGATTATGGATTGATTGAGAAATTATTCCATAATCAAGGAGAGGTTTGCTTGGGAATTAAGAAACCTCTCCCTATATAAAGGACCCAAGGGGTGCCATAGAAGATGATCCATCCAAGAATTGCTTTGGCTCTCTCCTCTTCTTCTCTCCCTCTCTCTTCGCCGGCCATAGGCCTTCCTTCTTTCTTCTTGCCGTGAGCACAAGGAGAAGCATCAAGGCGACGAAGTTCTTTCTTGCGACGATCTTCCTCTTCGGCCAACCTTGGTGGTGAGTCTTTCGATTTGATTACTCTCTCGGTTTTCGTCGTGTTCATGGAGAATCTAGTAGTTCTCGTGAACACGAAACTTGTGGCTTAGCGAAGTCATCCCGACAATACTCGGCGTGGATACGAATAGAGGCGGAGCTTTTAAGGGACGCTAACGGTTGGATCTTGTCCCTTCTTCCAAGTTACGCAAGGTAATTCATAGAGTAATTTCCTTTTCTGCAAAAATTTTATATTACGATTATGTGAACACATTGCATACTTAGGATATGTGTTAGAATAATTTAGGAAATTATTCATGCTTTTGTTTCCACTGTATGTAATTATGTAACAATTGCAATACGTGTCCTCGTCGGCATGCACCTGGTCCCAACAGGATCTTCATTAATGGATCGGGTTTGGATCCATTAGCAGGCCAAGATCCAACTCCTCCTCATGGTTCCTATCGTAGGCCTATATATACCCCATGGTGGCATGAAACCAAGTTGATGATTAATCCAATTGAAACACTAGAAAACCCTAGTTCATCCTCTCCTCCTCTCCTCCTCTCTCTCTCCCTCTCTCGGCGTCGACTGTAGATTTCTCCAGGGGCACGCAACCTTCGGCTGGATAGAAAAATTGCCAAGCATTTTTTCTAATTAGAGAAGGCAACAAGTCTCCAAGCACTCTGTGCATGCAACCAATTGGAGAAATGCCCGTGATTAGGAAGGTTGCTCACACAAGCTTCCTGCTTCAGTGGAGAAACGGTTTCCTGCCTCTGTGGAGAAAGACCACCTAGCACATCACTTGGCGGTGGAGAAAGACCACCTAGCGCCGAATAGAAGGATGCCACGCCTGCTTCGGGTCCTTTCTTCTTTTGTGAAGAAAACCAGCATGAGCAAGGCCTTCAGCCTCTGTGCACGTGAGGAGGAAGACTGCTCTTCCTGCCTTTGAGGAGCTGCTGTTCGGCGGAGAAGACACGCATGGGAGCAAAAAGGCTGCTCACGCGACCTTCTGATGCTTCGCCTGCTTCGGTGGAGAAGACACGTGCGGGAGCAGGAAGATATACCACGCAGCCTTCTGCCTCTGCGCGTTGGAGCAGCGCACATGAGAGGATAATTAATCCATTGTGAGTGGATTAATTCCAGCATGAGCAAGAAGGTTGAGAAGCCTTCGGTGGCTTTCGGGTGGAGAACAGAAAAGGGGTTTGTGTTTGGATTTTTCATCATCCTTGGAGCGACGACGACATCCCTTTGATCAAGGCTTGGTTGGTGTAAGGAGAAGGGATCGACTTGGTGACCACGGTTCTTGGTAGATCGTCGCCCACACGACGTCCAAGACGGGAGGGTCATACGGTAGAAGATCGTAAGGTTGTTGGGTATGCCTTGGCGGGTTTCGCTAGCGAAAATTTGGTCATCCTTGAGAGACCTCTCCATGTCTACGGATTAAAATTTAATCCGAATGGAGACCCATCTCCCAACGACCATTTCGTCGTCGTATCGTTCGGTACGAATTACAACTTGGCCAATCACAAAGATCGTGCCTTGTAATTCTTCTAACCAAACGACCGTGGAAGAGACGATGAGTGGATCGCCGATTCTTATGTTTATGGTCGGGGTCCAATTAATTAATTATTCACTATGATACAACATCAAAATAATTAACTAATGTACATGAAATGACGAAGCTAATTAACATGGCACAAAAGAACAAAAAGAGCTAAGGGAGAGATTATACCTTCCCTTTTACCTCGTAGCCTTTTACCTTATGTCCCTCCCTTCCCGGATGTCGTGTGGGCGATGAGCTACCGAGATCCAAGATCACCAAGGCATTCCAACCAAGCTCTTCTTCTTGTCTTGGTTGAAACAAGAAACCCTAGAATTAGGGCTTCCCTTGGCCGGCACACTTCCCCCTCTTCCTTCTTGCCGTCGGCCATCGGAACCACCCAAGTGCCGCCAGACCAGCTGCTGACCTAGAGAGGATGGAGAAGAAGATGAAGAAGGAGAGAGTCCCAACCGGCTGAAACAACACTCCCACCTCCAACCTTGCGGTGCCACCGCAAGCTTGCTTGCGCTGCCTCCCACTGGCCGTCGGTAGCTTCTCCACCCCCGCTGAGCACCACAAAAGGAAGAGAACTACTCTCCCTTGTCTCTGTGAGTCCTAGCCGAAGGTTGGAGGAGAAGGGAAGAAGAACCGAGGAGGAGAACTCCTCTTCTCCTTTGCGCCGGCCAAAACCCTAAGGGATGAGAGGAGAGAGAGAAGAGAGGAGAGAGGCCTAGGGTGTCAACTCTTGGATTATTCCTTGGTTTCATGATCCCATGGGGTATTTATAGGGCTAAGGTAGGGACCAAGAGGAGGAGTTGTGTAACACCCAATAATTTTCTGGTATTATTAGGGATTTTTCGGAATTTTCCTAGCATTTTTCGGAATTAAAATAAAAAGAAAAAAATTAAAGGGGCGGGTGGGGATTGACCTCGCGACCACACGAGAAGCCAATCCCTAAGCAAGTCCATGTAACCAGCTGGGCTAGGGTATCAAGCACAAAAAGGATGAAACGAAATAATATTATAGTTGATTTAGCCCGTTTCATGAAGAGGTATTTAAACTTCCACTTAAGTTGAGTTAAGACCCCATTAGGGCTTGGAGGAGGAGGTCGCGCGAGCTGGGTGGGAGGCTGCGAAAAACAGGGAAGAAAAGGAGAGTTTTCTCCTCCTTCTTCTTCCTCTTGAAGTAGAAAACCTAGGGCTTCTTCCCTAGGGCCAAGGGTGAAGTTTTCTTGCAAAGGAAGAGGAAAAGAATCCTACGCTAGGAATTTCGAGATACTTAGTGAGTTTTCTTCAAGAAAAGGGTAAGTAAATCACTCACCTGCAATAGGAGTAGCTTCGCATGTAGTTTTCTTGTTGTAGAACCTTGATTTTGTAATCTAAGTGCATGCTTGGAGAATATTATTTATGGTGTGATTTAAGTTTCTCAAGAATACATGTTTTTAATCATAGAACTTGAATTGGAGTAGATTTTATATGTGTGATCTAAGCATGAAAGGCCAAGTTCTTGAAAAGTCCCAAAGATGAGTTTTGGGTTAAGGGCACGCAAGGTGCTCGATGAAAGTTCCAAGTGAGAAAGGTAAAGTTTTGTAGTGCAAAAACTTATGTAAAAAGAAAGATAGCTTGATAAGTATAAGCATTATGAATAAGAAAGTATTTTACTTTTGTAAAGTGACATGTACCGGGCAAAAGAGAGGCCCACAGAAAGTTAGAAAGAAGCTCTAATAGGGTGCGGTGGCTAGCTACCCCGAAACCTATTAGGGATGCGCGCATTGGTACACTGATACCAGGTACATTATCAAGGCCTGAGAAAGTTGATTATTATTTTGAAGTATATGAGTATATGTAAGTGTTTTCAGTTTAAGCATATGTTTTGCTAAGTATGTTAACATTGTTATGCTACAAGGATGTTAAAGAGCAAGAGCAAGGAAGTTAGTGGTTTAAAGTATGGAAATGCATAAGTAGCAAGTCTCAAAAGAAATTATGAGCATGTTAGATTTGCCAATGTTTTTAATGCTAGTAAATGTTTTCAAGCATGATTGAGCATGATAAGTATGTGAAAGTTTCCATGTGTAAGTATTTCAAAGTGCATGTGTTTTGAAGTAAGCATTATTTGAAAAGAGCATGTTTATCCCTTATCGTTTGGATTTGTGAGTTAGGATTTACTTACTAAGCAATTTGCTTATTAGTTGCATTTTCCTTCTATTGCAGATAAAGGTAAAGAAAAAGCATAAGTTAAGGAGGCGAAGGGACTTGCTTTGATGTTCAGTGGCGGCGGAACCGTGGGAAAGATCTTTGGGCTAAGTCTTGTAGAACACGTGTTTTGGTGTTTTGAAGTGGTAGAATGAATGACTTTGTTTAAACTACGCATAGAGGTTAAGTTTGGTACAAACTCTAGAGTGTTTTGCTTACGTTTTGATAGTTTTGTTAAATCTCGCAAGGATTCTAATTTCAAGTTATTGAATTCGTTTTGAGTTGCTAAAATGTTCATAAAACTAGTATAGAGTATAGAAATGGAGTTGTGTCTTTGTATATCTTGGAAGTATATGTTTTGTGGATCGTTGGAGATGGTTTTCAGGTCTGAAATGCAGGTTTTCAGGCGTGCCAGTCGACTGGTTCAGAACCAGTCGACTGCGATATCGAACAGAACCTTCTGTTCGATGCACCAGTCGACTGCCATGAGGCCAGTCGACTGGTGCCGGGCACAGAAAGTTTCTGTGGCCGATACCAGTCGACTGGCTATATAGCAGTCGACTGGTACCATTGAAAAGAAGTGGTATAGAGCAGCTGGTCAGTGCTTTAGTTTCACAACTAAGAGGTCTAGGGGTCAATTCCTGGCCAAGCTAATAAAATTAAAGTTTTTGCTTTATTTTGGCTGATTAGTACTTTAAACATGATTATGAATTGTTAGTTCAGCAAATAGCGAAATAAGAAATCTTAAATTCTCCCAGTTGGTTTAGCATTATAAGAAATCACTAATTAGTCAGTTAGTTAGTTAGTAGTAGCGATCCGCCTTAAAGCTTATTAGTACCAGAAGGTGGGTCGTCACAGAGTGGTATCAGAGCAAGTTTTCACCCTTCCGCCACACTGACATCAAGCATCAATCCTGTCGCCTGCCAAGTAAGAAGTTCATATGTTGTAGTTTTGTATGCTTTTCATTATTGACTGCTAGTATCAGTAAGTGCATGATGATAAGGAAGTATGTTAGTATTATTATATGCTATTATGTGCATGATTAGTAAATGCTATTATGAGTATGATAATCAGTAATGCTATTATGAGTATGATGATTGTATGGTGATATGACATATGCCATATGAGTATGATGATATGAGTAGAATGATAGTAAAGTAATGAAATGTCCTTATTGATGAAATGTCATTACCCTCTTTATGATATAAAGTAAGAAAATGTCAAGAGGATGTCCTAGATGATGTAAAGTAAGAAAATGCCAAGAGGACGTCCTAGAAAGGCCCCAAAACGAGAAGCGAGCTCCTAAAGGGCAAGAGGCAGAGTCAGTACCACCACCAAGTCTCTTAGAGGTGGTAGCGCAGTTATGGAGACAGTTAGCAGAATAACAGCAAGTTATTGCCACCATGATAGCTAACCAGTAGGCTGCTCCCATTACTCCGCCGGTGGAGAATGTAGTGGCACCAGTTGTGACCAACGATCCATCGGTTACATCTATAGTCCCGGCAAGGGGGGTAAGGCAAGAAGCGTACCTCATTCAGTAGAAGAAACTGAAGCCAGGGAACTTCCCAGGCACAAGCAAACCATGGGATGCTTAAGCATGGTTCAAAACGTTGGAAAGAATAGTAGGGCTACTGGATTGACATGAGGTAGAGAAGATAAAGTGTGCATCTTTCTGACTTACGGGAGATGCTAGGATGTGGTGGGGAGAAAGTTAAGGCCAAGAGAAATATCAGCTAGATGACATGGGCCGACTTCGAGACTGAGTTCTTCGAAGAATAGTTTCACATGCGAGTAACCAACAAGCATTACGATGAATTCACGGAGTTCAGACAAGAAGACTTATCCGTGGATGAAGCAGTGAAGAAGTTTAATCGGTTAGCTCGTCTGTGCCCAGAGCTAGTTAGCACATAAAAAGGGATAGTCAGGCTAATGCTCAAGATGTTAAGGCCTGAGATAGCGTTAAATGGGGCTAGCGGTGTTAAGAGGCCGCAAACCTCCGAAGAATTGATAAGTAGTGCTTTGATCACCGAGCACTACTTAAACAGTATAAAGGCCACCAGAAATATTGAACGATGAAGTTCTTAACAACTTTACCGTCGGGGGAAGTAATGGCCTCTACTGAGAGGCTGAGGGCAGTCCAACCGAGAGCTCTACAGTGACTTGGTAGTCCTTGAGATGAAGGATTACGATGTCATTTTAGGGATGGACTTCTTGAGCAAGTACAATGCTTCTATAGACTGCCGCAAGAGAAAAGTCAAGTTCACACCAGAAGCAGAACCTCCATTCGAGTTTATTGGAGACCCAAAGAGAAAGACAAAAAGGTTCTTATCTACCTTACAAGCTCAGAGAATGTTAGAGAAGGGGTGCTCTGGTTTTCTAGCTCATATAGTGGATGCAAGTCAAGGAGAAGGGTTGAAGAGAGAAGAAGTGAGGGTAGTCTGTGACTATCCTGAGGTGTTTCCTGAAGAGTTACCAGGACTCCCTCCCAATCGGGAAATTGAGTTTGAAATCGAGTTGGCCCCAGGAACCAACCCAATTTCGAAGGCACCTTATCGCATGGCGCCAGCAGAACTGAAAGAACTGCAAGAACAATTGCAAGAGCTGCTTGACAAGGGTTTCATCCGCCCTAGTCATTCACCTTGGGGAGCTCCTGTATTGTTCGTCAAGAAGAAAGATGAATCTATGCGAATATGCATAGATTATCGAGCTTTGAATAAGGTAACCATCAAGAACAGATATCCTTTGCCAAGGATAGATGATTTATTTGATCAGCTGAATGGAGCCACAGTGTTCTCCAAGATAGATCTGCGATCAGGTTACCATCAGCTCAGAGTGAAGGAGAGTGATGTGCCAAGGACTGCTTTCAGTACAAGATATGGGTGTTAGTAATATGAGAGAAGTGTCCTAAGGCAATCGCTTTATGATTGTAATAATTTACTTTAATAAATGAATATTCACTATTTGAGTATACATGTTCGTGTATTTGATTGAGATCTTAAACTCATTTACTGCATGTCTGCAATACAATTCACAGCATGAGAGAATTTGTGATGAATTCACAACTAGTGATTATCTCTACATGTGCAATTGTGAAGTATTGAAATTGTCCCTAGTCGATGAATTGATAAAAACGGACACTATCAATTCTGTGGAGACTAGCATGGGTTATTCTCTAATCAGCTGATTCTCACTGGCTGGTGACATTGGGATGTCCGGAGATAAACATGAATGCTAGTTAAGGGAACTAGTTCATTGGAGTGACTAGCTGTAAAACTTCATATGTTAATCTACATATAGATATGTCAATGAAGTTCTTACTGCAGCTTAAGTGCGATTTTCCTTTGACTTGCGGTGTTCAAGTCATCTTGGTCATGAAGACTTATACTTTGACATCTTAAGCAAGCATCTCCAAGGAGGTGTGGACCCAGGATGATTGAGTATAGGCCGAAGTGCCCGAAGATGTTTGAACAGCCTACAAAGGATTCACCACTCCTTGCGAGGAGATGTATACCCAAGGCCTATCGTCGGATTGTTACTCGAAGCCTCTGGCCAGAGCATAACATTTCTGAGTATGAATCTCTAGGAAACATGAGAGTAATTAGAATCCGTTGGACGAGAAAGACATTACTTGGGCTAGGTGTGACGTAGTCAGCCTAGTGGGGACTGACACACATAGACCGTGTCCTGAACCAAGTGGGTATAAGATGGTGAAGGGAATGGAGCACAACTCATTATAGCTGCTGAAGGGTTTCAGAATTATTTCTGAGGTCAACCATTGATCTTTCGATTAATTGGGGATCATGATGTACTACTAGGTGCCACTCATGATCGTTCTATAATTGGTTAATTATAGACGGCCAACATAAATCGAAAGCCTATTTAGTCACACGCACTACGAGTAATCCGAGGGATTTAAAACGAGTTGAAAATTGGATTTTCCGATCAAGAGAAATAAGTCGAATCTGAATTTATCAGAGACGCAACGGAAGCGTAAAATGGCTAAGTCTTTTGAAGGCTTATTGGACGAATTAAATGAGTTTAATTCGTAAGGAGACGGCTTGGTTTGGCCGGCCAAAGAGGGTCCCCACCCTCTTTGATTTGGCCGGCCACAATGAGGAGGGAAACCAAATTATTTTGTTTAAATTATAAAATAAATCAAGCGTGATTTGTTTTATAAAATTATGGATAAAAAAATTTATATAAAGATATTTATTTTCATGAAAATTAAAATAAACCTTGGATTGGTTTATTTTATTTTATAAAATCAATTATGAATTGATTTTTCCATGATAAGAAAAATTTATATAATAAATTTCTTGTGTAAATTTATTCCATAATAAAAGGGGAGACATGGTTGTTTTTATTATAAATTAAGTTATAATAAAAACTTGGCATAACGGAATAATTCATAGAAAAATTTATAAGATAAATTTCTTATGAAAACTAATTCCATTAAAAGGAGACTTGGCGATAAAGATGCTACTATATAAAGGCACCAAGGCAAGGCTTGGAATTTAATTCAAGAGATCAAGGATTCTTGCCTAGCCTCTCTTCCTCTCCTTTTCACCCTCCCCCTCTAGGGTCGGCTACCCTCTCCCTCTCCTAGGGCCGGCTGCCCTCCCTTCCCTTGCCGTGAGCCACCACCAAGAAGAGGCCGAAGAAGAAGAAGAAGCGGGGCGCGACTCCTTCCTTCCTCCCGGAATCTTGATTCCGTTTTTCTTTTGGTGGTTAGTTTTCCATCTCTCTCTTGATATTCTTGTCGTGCCTTTGGAGAATCTAGTAGTTCTTGTCGGCACGAAACTCATGGCTTTGCGAAGTCATCCCGAAGAGAACTCGGCATGGACGCGAATAGAGGCGGAGCTTCCAAGGGACGCTACGGTTGGATCTCGTCCCTTACTTCGAGTTACGCGAGGTATTGAGTAAATTAGTTTACTTTCTGCAAAATTTTAATTTATGATCATGTCCACAAATCATAAGGTTGCATGCTAGATACGTGGTTAAAATAATTTGAGAAATTATTTATGCTAATTCTTCCGCTGCACGTAATTATTATTTAAAATTACGAACCCGTATCCATGTCAACATGCACCCGGTTCCAACAGTGGTATCAGAGCCGGTTAGTGTTCGACATAATCATATAATTGTTTTGCGGAAAACTTTGTCATGATCTCAATTTTGGAAAATTTTCCAATTATGGAAACTTTCCAATTATGATAAATTTTAGATTTAGGAATTTCAAAGTTTGGAAATCCTCATGAAATTTCACAAACTTTTGAAATATCCTAGTTTCTGAAATTTTATGATAATTGTGAAAACTTCCCATCTTTGGAAACTTTCAAATTTTGGAAATTTCCTATTTTGGAAATTTTCCAATTTTGGAAATATGTAAGTTTTCTTTGTACCAGAAACTTACAATTATTCTGAAAACCTATTATGAAATCTCGCAATTTTGGGCACTTTCTTTCAAGAAAGTCTAGACAAATTTATGGATCATTAATTGACAATTAAATTCGAATTGGTTTTAAATTATTAACAAAATTCTTTATTTTGGATTGAGCCTCGGGGAGCCGTCCAATTTAAAGTTAGTTGTTGTAATTTAATTTCCCATTTTGAATAAAATTGTCATGTTTAATTTGGTTACGCCTCGGGGAGCGGACCAAATTGGATTTACGACAAATTTCTTTTCTTTGGGTATCTGAGCCTCGGGGAGCCACCCTTAGAAAATAATTTGTTGCAATTAATTAATCCATGAATAAAATATGTGATCAAATTTTCGAAATTTGATTTAAGAGGTGATACTCTTACATATTGTTGTCTCCAAAATTAATTAGGAAAATGGTTTCCTATAGAGTTTTCTTAAATGAGATTTTCATGAAAATAATATGTGGTTGAATTAAGGGAATCTGTCTCTTAATTTAATAAGATTTGATTTAGAGAAATCAAAGTCTTAAACATATTATTTCTGAAATTGATTATGACAATTTAGGAAATTGTTTCCCAAAACAATTCCTTGAATAAAGTATGAAATTAGAATTAGGAAATCCGGTTCCTAATTCAATTAATGAGACTTGATAAATTAAGTCACATACATACTTTATTAAGGAAATCGTTAGTCATGACATAATTATATGTCATGAATGTGCTTAGAAAAGAAAGGATGAGATCCAAAACCCCTTACAAAATATTAAGGCCAACACCTTCCATTAATATGGTTAGAATCGGAGTTTTGTTTCTCGTTTGGGTTGATGGACACATCCATGCCCGGCTTGAACCTCAACATGTTCAAACCATGGAATTAGTTTATGAATAATATAGTTGGAGTCAGAGGTCAATCCTTAGTTTTGGTTGTTGGACACATCCAAGCCTGACTAAACGGTTGAATGAGCTCCAACCATATTAAAACTATTTCTTGATTAATGGGTCAGCCTTAAGCTTGGAGCATCGATTTGTTGTGCCACAGCCAAGGTCGATGTAAAGAGAGGTGCAGTTGGGTACTATGTATATTGTTGCATACTTGTTAATGAGTTAACAACCCAATGATTTATGCAAACATTCAATTAGTTGATAGCATAATGTGATAGTTACATATATGTGATATGTAATCGGTATAATTACCTACCTTCATAGCTAAGAATAACTTGATGGCCACAACCATGGTTGTTCTTATCTATGGTTGAATATCAACCTATTTGGAGATGTTCCTACGATCTCCCGAATTGATAAAAAGGGTTACTCAATTCGAAAAATAAATAGGATTTAATTAATGTATGTTGATGCATTCTTTATCATTCTTCTCACATAAGCTCAATTTGTATTTCAAGGATAATCACTCGATTATGTCTTCTCTGAATTTGCGTTCCATTTTGGACACCAATAAACTAACTGGGCTAAACTTCATGGACTGGCTTCAAAACCTGAGGATAGTCCTCAAGGGAGAGAAGCTTGCTTATGTCCTTGAAGAACAACTTCCTAACCGTCCTCCTGAAGATGCAACTCCAGACCAGTTTCCTGAGTTGCTCAACCTGCTGAAGACTGGAGAGCCTTCTGTGAAGCAGGATCAGAAGACGGTACTGTTAGTTGGTTCCTCGAAGAAATGTTCTAAGAGGAAGGCCAAAGAACAGAATAAAGGAAAGAAGAAAAAGGCCAAAAAGACTGAAAAGACACCAAAAGGCACTTGCCATCATTGTGGCAAGGAGGGTCACTGGCGAAGAAACTGCAAGGTTTATCTTGAGTCCTTGAAGAAGAAGGCATCCGATGCCCCATCCTCTTCAGGAATCTTCGTTATTGAATGTCACTCTATTTCCTCAAACACCTGGGTACTTGATACTGGGTGTAGCTCACATATATGTAATGACATACGGGGGCTAAGGAATAGAAGAAGACTCGTCAAGGGAGAAGCAAATTTGCGAGTTAGAAATGGAGCAAAGATTGCCGCTGTTGCCATCGGAACATATTTGCTAAAGCTCCCTACTGGACGTGTCTTAGAATTGGATAATTGTTATTTTGTTCCTTCGTTAATAAAGAACATTGTATCTATTTCATGTTTGAATGAAAAGGGTTATCATTTAACTTTTAGTAACAATTGTTGTTACATAACTTTAAATGGCGTTCTTTATGGGAATAGAACTTTGTGCAATGGTATCTACACGTTAGATTTATCCGGTGACGTTTTCAATATCGAAGTTAGCAACAAATGTGCTAGAATAGATAATCGAATAGACTCCTATACGTGGCATTGTCGTCTTGGCCATGTAAGTAAGAAACGCATGACCAAATTACACCGATGTGGAATTTTGGAATCATTTGAACCCGGTTCATTTGATACATGCGAATCATGCTTAAAAGGCAAGATGGCCAAATTACCCTTTTCCGGAAAAGGTAATCCAGTGGGAGAATTTCTTGGTCTAATACATACTGATGTATGTGGACCAATGTCAACTCTTGCACAAGGAGGCTATAGCTACTTCATCACCTTTATCGATGATCACTCACGATTCGGGTATGTGTTCTTGATGAAACACAAATCTGAAGCTTTTGAGAAATTCAAAGAGTTCAGAAATGAAGTAGAGAAACAGCTTGGCAAAAGTATTAAGATACTTCGATCCGATCGGGGTGGTGAATACTTATGTCAAGAGTTTCAAGATTATCTTAGGGACAATGGGATATTGTCCCAATGGACTCCGCCGTATACACCACAGCATAATGGTGTATCTGAGAGGCGCAACCGAACCTTGATGGACATGGTTAGGTCGATGATGAATCATGCAACTCTTCCAAAATCCTTTTGGGGCTATGCACTTGAGACAGCTGTTTACTTGCTAAACAGAGTCCCGACCAAGGTAGTCTCAACTACTCCATATGAGACATGGAATAGTAAGAAACCTCACTTAACTCACCTTAAGATATGGGGATGTCCTACTTATGTGAAGCGGACTGTATCAGACAAATTGGATGTTAAGTCTGATAAATGTCTATTTATTGGATACCCTAAGGAAACGAAGGGTTACCAATTCTATCATCCCTTGGAACAAAAGGTGTTTGTTTCAAGGCATGCTGTATTTCTGGAAAGGGAATTTCTTTTACAAGAAACCAGTGGGAGTGGCATTGAACTTGATGAAGGTCAAGAAACTCCAATAGACATTATAGAGACACCTAGTCTAGACCCACAACCAATAACTCATAATGATGAGCTATCAGTTGAACCTAAAACAACACCACCTCTTCGAATGTCTGATAGGACACACAATATTCCAGAGAGATACGGATTTCTCATAAGTGAATCGAACGACGTGTTACTCATAAGCGATGACGAACCTATCAGTTATGAAGATGTTCTGAAAAGTTCAGAAAGGGACAAATGGCTTGAAGCCATGAAGTCGGAAATGGATTCCATGTACGAAAATCAAGTATGGGACTTGGTTAACCCACCTGAAGGGATTAAGCCCATAGGGTGCAAGTGGGTTTTCAAGAAGAAAACCGACATGGAAGGTAATGTTGTTACCTTTAAGGCTAGATTAGTGGCAAAAGGATATCGTCAGAAACAAGGAATTGATTATGACGAAACCTATTCGCCAGTAGCTATGCTTAAATCCATTCGGATGCTCCTGGCCATAGCAGCTCATTATGATTATGAGATATGACAAATGGATGTGAAAACAGCTTTCCTTAATGGAAACCTGCTTGAGGATGTATACATGATACAACCTGAAGGTTTCACATCGGTTAATAAAACCAAAGTATGCAAGCTTCGACGATCCATATATGGACTGAAGCAAGCATCCAGGAGCTGGAACATCCATTTTGATGAGACAATCAAAGAGTTTGATTTCTCACAAAATCCTGACGAACCTTGTGTGTACAAGAAGGTTAGTGGGAGTGCAGTCGTATTCCTAGTGTTATATGTCGATGACATATTACTTATAGGAAACGATATATCAGTCTTACAGTCAGTTAAAATTTGGTTGTCCAAAACTTTCTCCATGAAAGACCTGGGAGAAGCAACCTATATCCTTGGGATTAGAATCTATAGAGATAGATCAAAACGGTTGCTTGGTCTTTCACAGTCTACATATATAGACCGAGTGCTAGAAAGGTTTAGCATGTCGGAATCCAAGAAAGGTTACCTTCCCATCAGGCATGGGATCAACCTTTCAAAGTCTATGTGTCCGCGCACAGAAGACGAGAGGATTTGCATGAATAAGATTCCTTATGCATCCGCGATAGGATCTATCATGTATGCTATGTTATGTACTAGGCCCGATGTATCATATGCTCTGAGTGTCACAAGCAGATACCAGTCTGATCCAGGAATGGATCATTGGGCGGCTGTCAAGACAATCCTCAAGTACTTAAGAAGAACTAAGGATGTGTTCCTAATATATGGAGAAGGTGATATGATAATACGTGGTATACTGATGCCAGTTTCCAGACAGATAAGGATGACTCCAAATCTCAGTCCGGATACGTATTTATTTTGAATGGAGGCGCAGTAAGCTGGAAAGTTCCAAGCAAGACACCGTAGCGGATTCTACCAGGAAGCGGAATATATTGCAGCTTCGGAAGCAGCAAAGGAAGCAGTCTGGATCAAGAAGTTTGTCTCAGAACTTGGTGTGGTTCCAACCATTGATGAAGCAATACCGGTTTACTGCGACAACAATGGAGCTATTGCACAAGCAAAGGAACCAAGGTCTCATCAGCGATCCAAACATGTGCTTCGCCGCTATCATCTGATCAGAGAGATTATAAGTAGGAATGATATACAAATTGAGAAAATTCCCACTGAAAGGAATTTAGCGGATCCTTTAACTAAGGCCTTGCCTCAAAGTAAGTTTGAGGGTCATGTTAGAGCCTGTGGTATTGGGTACCGTAGCGATTGGCATTAGGCCAAGTGGGAGTTTGTTAGTGATATGAGAGAAGTGTCCTAAGGCAATCGCCTTATGATTGTAATCATTTATTTTAATAAATGAATATTCACTATTTGAGTATACATGATTATTTGATTAAGATCTTAAGCTCATTTACTGAATGTCCGCAATACAATTCACAGCATGAGAGAATTTGTGATGAATTCACAACTAGTGATTATCTCTACATGTGCAATTGTGAAGTATTGAAATTGTCCCTAGTCGATGAATTGATAAATACGGACACTATCAATTCTGTTGAGACTAGCATGGGTTATTCTCTAATCAGCTGATTCTCACTGGCTGGTGACATTGAGATGTCCGGAGATAAACATGAATGCTAGTTAAGGGAACTAGTTCATTGGAGTGACTGGCTGTAAAACTTCATATGGTAGTCTACATATAGATATGTCAGTGAAGTTCTTACTGCAGCTTAAGTGCGATGTTCCTTTGACTTGCGGTGTTCAAGTCATCTTGGTCATGGAGACTTATACTTTGACATCTTAAGCAAGCATCTCCAAGGAGGTGTGGACCCAGGATGATTGGGTATAAGCCGAAGTGCCCGAAGATGTTTGAACAGCCTACAAAGGATTCACCACTCCTTGCGAGGAGATGTATACCCGAGGCCTATCGTCGGATTGTTACTCGAAGCCTCTGGCCAGAGCATGACATGTTCAGAGTATGAATCTCTTAAATACATGAGAGTAATTAGAATCCATAGGACGAGGAAACGTTACTTGGGCTAGGTGTGACGTAGTCAGCCTAGTGGGGACTGACACACATAGACCATGTCCTGAACCAAGTGGGTATAAGATGGTGAAGGGAATGGGCACGATTCATTATAGCTGCTGAAGGGTTTCAGAATCATTTCTGAGGTCAACCGTTGATCTTTCAATTAATTGGGGATCATGATGTACTACTAGGTGCCACTCATGATCGTTCTATAATTAATTAGTTAATTATGGACGGCCAACATAAATTGAAAGCCTATTTGGTCACACGCATAACGAGTAATTCGAAGGATTTAAAACGAGTTGAGAATTGGATTCTCCAATCGAGATAGACTATTTTTGGTAAGTCCAAACAATAGTCAAAACTGAATTTATTTCAGACGCATCGGAAGCATAGAATGGCTAAGTCTTTTAAAGACTTAATGGGTGAATTAAATAAGTTTAATTCATTAAGGGATTTGATCCAATTGGGGTTAGATGGGCCGGCCAAGGAGGGGGCCTCCTCTCTTCTTGTCATGGCCGGCCACCACCATAAGAGGATAAGCTATTTTGGTTTGTTTTATAAAATAGACCAAAGGTTGGTTTATTTTATAAAAGGTTATATAAATTTTATATATAATGAACCATGAGTTGGTTTGTTTAATAAATTTATATAATGAACCAATGGTTGGTTTGTTTTATAAATTTTATATAATGAACCAATGGTTGGTTTGTTTTATAAATTTTATATAATCATGCCAAAAGAAAGAGAGCCTTGATTATGGATTGATTGAGAAATTATTCCATAATCAAGAAGAAGAAGCTTGATCATGAGAGCCTTGATTATGGATTGATTGAGAAATTATTCCATAATCAAGGAGAGGTTTGCTTGGGAATTAAGAAACCTCTCCCTATATAAAGGACCCAAGGGGTGCCATGGAAGATGATCCATCCAAGAATTGCTTGGCTCTCTCCTCTTCTTCTCTCCCTCTCTCTTGGCCGGCCATAGGCCTTCCTTCTTTCTTCTTGCCGTGAGCACAAGGAGAAGCATCAGGCGACGAAGTTCTTCCTTGCGACGATCTTCCTCTTCGGCCAACCTTGGTGGTGAGTCTTTCGATTTGATTACTCTCTCGGTTTTCGTCGTGTTCATGGAGAATCTAGTAGTTCTCGTGAACACGAAACATGTGGCTTAGCGAAGTCATCCCGACAATACTCGGCGTGGATACGAATAGAGGCGGAGCTTTCAAGGGACGCTAACGGTTGGATCTCGTCCCTTCTTCCAAGTTACGCAAGGTAATTTGTAGAGTAATTTCCTTTTCTGCAAAAATTTTATATTACGATTATGTGAACACATTGCATACTTAGGATATGTGTTAGAATAATTAAGGGAAATTATTCATGCTTTTGTTTCCACTGTATGTAATTATGTAACAATTGCAATACGTGTGCTCGTCGGCATGCACCCGGTCCCAACAGGATCTTCATTAATGGATCGGGTTTGGATCCATTAGCAGGCCAAGATCCAACTCCTCCTTATGGTTCCTATCGTAGGCCTATATATACCCCATGGTGGCATGAAACCAAGTTGATGATTAATCCAATTGAAACACTAGAAAACCCTAGTTCCTCCTCTCCTCCTCTCTCTCTCTCCCTCTCTCGGCGTCGACTGTAGATTTCTCCAGGGGCACGCAACCTTCGGCTGGATTGAAAAATTGCCAAGCATTTTTTCTAATTAGAGAAGGCAACAAGTCTCCAAGCACTCTGTGCATGCAACCAATTGGAGAAATGCCCGTGATTAGGAAGGTTGCTCACACAAGCTTCCTGCTTCAGTGGAGAAACGGTTTCCTGCCTCTGTGGAGAAAGACCACCTAGCACATCACTTGGCGGTGGAGAAAGACCACCTAGCGCCGAATAGAAGGATGCCACGCCTGCTTCGGGCCCTTTCTTCTTTTGTGAAGAAAACCAGCGTGAGCAAGGCCTTCAGCCTCTGTGCACGTGAGGAGGAAGACTGCTCTTCCTGCCTTTGAGGAGCTGCTGTTCGGCGGAGAAGACACGCATGGGAGCAAAAAGGCTGCTCACGCGACCTTCTGATGCTTCGCCTGCTTCGGTGGAGAAGACACGTGCGGGAGCAGGAAGATATACCACGTAGCCTTCTGCCTCTGCGCGTTGGAGCAGCGCACATGAGAGGATAATTAATCCATTGTGAGTGGATTAATTCCAGCATGAGCAAGAAGGTTGAGAAGCCTTCGGTGGCTTTCGGGTGGAGAACAGAAAAGGGGTTTGTGTTTGGATTTTTCATCATCCTTGGAGCGACGACGACATCCCTTTGATCAAGGCTTGGTTGGCATAAGGAGAAGGGATCGACTTGGTGACCACGGTTCTTGGTAGATCGTCGCCCACACGACGTCCAAGACGGGAGGGTCATACGGTAGAAGATCGTAAGGTTGTTGGGTATGCCTTGGCGGGTTTCGCTAGCAAAAATTTGGTCATCCTTGAGAGACCTCTCCATGTCTACGGATTAAAATTTAATCCAAATGGAGACCCATCTCCCAACGACCATTTCGTCGTCGTATCGTTCGATACGAATTACAACTTGGCCAATCACAAAGATCGTGCCTTGTAATTCTTCTAACCAAACGACCGTGGAAGAGACGATGAGTGGATCGCCGATTCTTGTGTTTATGGTCGGGGTGCAATTAATTAATTATTCACTATGATACAACATCAAAATAATTAACTAATGTACATGAAATGACGAAGCTAATTAACATGGCACAAAAGAACAAAAAGAGCTAAGGGAGAGATTATACCTTCCCTTTTACCTCGTAGCCTTTTACCTTATGTCCCTCCCTTCCCGGATGTCGTGTGGGCGATGAGCTACCGAGATCCAAGATCACCAAGGCATTCCAACCAAGCTCTTCTTCTTGTCTTGGTTGAAACAAGAACCCTAGAATTAGGGCTTCCCTTGGCCGGCACACTTCCCCCTCTTCCTTCTTGCCGCCGGCCATCGGAACCACCCAAGTGCCGCCAGACCAGCTGCTGACCTAGAGAGGATGGAGAAGAAGATGAAGAAGGAGAGAGTCCCAACCGGCTGAAACAACACTCCCACCTCCAACCTTGCGGTGCCACCGCAAGCTTGCTTGCGCTGCCTCCCACTGGCCGTCGGTAGCTTCTCCACCCCCGCTGAGCACCACAAAAGGAAGAGAACTACTCTCCCTTGTTCTGTGAGTCCCAGCCGAAGGTTGGAGGAGAAGGGAAGAAGAACCGAGGAGGAGAACTCCTCTTCTCCTTTGCGCCGGCCAAAACCCTAAGGGATGAGAGGAGAGAGAGAAGAGAGGAGAGAGGCCTAGGGTGTCAACTCTTGGATTATTCCTTGGTTTCATGATCCCATGGGGTATTTATAGGGCTAAGGTAGGGACCAAGAGGAGGAGTTGTGTAACACCCAATAATTTTCTGGTATTATTAGGGATTTTTCGGAAATTTTCCTAGCATTTTTCGAATTAAAATAAAAAGAAAAAATTAAAGGGGCGGGTGGGGATTGACCTCGCGACCACACGAGAAGCCAATCCCTAAGCAAGTCCATGTAACCAGCTGGGCTAGGGTATCAAGCACAAAAAAGGATGACACGAAGTAATATTATAGTTGATTTAGCCCGTTTCATGAAGAGGTATTTAAACTTCCACTTAAGTTGAGTTAAGACCCCATTAGGGCTTGGAGGAGGAGGTCGCGCGAGCTGGGTGGGAGGCTGCGAAAAACAGGGAAGAAAAGGAGAGTTTTCTCCTCCTTCTTCTTCCTCTTGAAGTAGAAAACCTAGGGCTTCTTCCCTAGGGCCAAGGGTGAAGTTTTCTTGCAAAGGAAGAGGAAAAGAACCCTACGCTAGGAATTTCGAGATACTTAGTGAGTTTTCTTCAAGAAAAGGGTAAGTAAATCACTCACCTGCAATAGGAGTAGCTTCGCATGTAGTTTTCTTGTTGTAGAACCTTGATTTTGTAATCTAAGTGCATGCTTGGAGAATATTGTTTATGGTGTGATTTAAGTTTCTCAAGAATACATGTTTTTAATCATAGAACTTGAATTGGAGTAGATTTTATATGTGTGATCTAAGCATGAAAGGCCAAGTTCTTGAAAAGTCCCAAGATGAGTTTTGGGTTAAGGGCACGCAAGGTGCTCGATGAAAGTTCCAAGTGAGAAAGGTAAAGTTTTGTAGTGCAAAGACTTATGTAAAAGAAAGATAGCTTGATAAGTATAAGCATTATGAATAAGAAAGTATTTTACTTTTGTAAAGTGACATGTACCGGGGCAAAAGAGAGGCCCACAGAAAGTTAGAAAGAAGCTCTAATAGGGTGCGGTGGCTAGCTACCCCGAAACCTATTAGGGATGCGCGCATGGTACACTGATACCAGGTACATTATCAAGGCCTGAGAAAGTTGATTATTATTTTGAAGTATATGAGTATATGTAAGTGTTTTCAGTTTAAGCATATGTTTTGCTAAGTATGTTAACATTGTTATGCTACAAGGATGTTAAAGAGCAAGAGCAAGGAAGTTAGTGGTTTAAAGTATGGAAATGCATAAGTAGCAAGTCTCAAAAGAAATTATGAGCATGTTAGATTTGCCAATGTTTTTAATGCTAGTAAATGTTTTCAAGCATGATTGAGCATGATAAGTATGTGAAAGTTTCCATGTGTAAGTATTTCAAAGTGCATGTGTTTTGAAGTAAGCATTATTTGAAAAGAGCATGTTTATCCCTTATCGTTTGGATTTGTGAGTTAGGATTTACTTACTAAGCAATTTGCTTATTAGTTGCATTTTCCTTCTATTGCAGATAAAGGTAAAGAAAAAGCATAAGTTAAGGAGGCGAAGGGACTTGCTTTGATGTTCAGTGGCGGCGGAACCGTGGGAAAGATCTTTGGGCTAAGTCTTGTAGAACACGTGTTTTGGTGTTTTGAAGTGGTAGAATGAATGACTTTGTTTAAACTACGCATAGAGGTTAAGTTTGGTACAAACTCTAGAGTGTTTTGCTTACATTTTGATAGTTTTGTTAAATCTCGCAAGGATTCTAATTTCAAGTTATTGAATTCGTTTTGAGTTGCTAAAATGTTCATAAAACTAGTATAGAGTATAGAAATGGAGTTGTGTCTTTGTATATCTTGGAAGTATATGTTTTGTGGATCGTTGGAGATGGTTTTCAGGTCTGAAATGCAGGTTTTCAGGTGTGCCAGTCGACTGGTTCAGAACCAGTCGACTGCGATATCGAACAGAACCTTCTGTTCGATGCACCAGTCGACTGCCATGAGGCCAGTCGACTGGTGCCGGGCACAGAAAGTTTCTGTGGCCGATACCAGTCGACTGGCTATATAGCAGTTGACTGGTACCATTGAAAAGAAAGTGGTATAGAGCAGCTGGTCAGTCCTTTAGTTTCACAACTAAGAGGTCTAGGGGTCAATTCCTGGCCAAGCTAATAAAATTAAAGTTTTTGCTTTATTTTGGCTGATTAGTACTTAAACATGATTATGAATTGTTAGTTCAGCAAATAGCGAAATAAGAAATCTTAAATTCTCCCAGTTGGTTTAGATTATAAGAAATCACTAATTAGTCAGTTAGTAGTTAGGTAGCGATCCGCCTTAAAGCTTATTAGTACCAGAAGGTGGGTCGTCACAGAGTGGTATCAGAGCAAGTTTTCACCCTTCCGCCACACTGACATCAAGCATCAATCTTCGCCTGCCAAGTAAGAAGTTCATATGTTGTAGTTTTGTATGCTTTTCATTATTGGACTGCTAGTATCAGTAAGTGCATGATGATAAGGAAGTATGTTAGTATTATTATATGCTATTATGTGCATGATTAGTAAATGCTATTATGAGTATGATATCAGTAATGCTATTATGAGTATGATGATTGTATGGTGATATGACATATGCCATATGAGTATGATGATATGAGTAGAATGATAGTAAAGTAATGAAATGTCCTTATTGATGAATGTCATTACCCTCTTTATGATATAAAGTAAGAAAATGTCAAGAGGATGTCCTAGATGATGTAAAGTAAGAAAATGCCAAGAGGACGTCTAGAAAGGCCCCAAAACGAGAAGCGAGCTCCTAAAGGGCAAGAGCAGAGTCAGTACCACCACCAAGTCTCTTAGAGGTGGTAGCGCAGTTATGGAGACAGTTAGCAGAATAACAGCAAGTTATTGCCACCATGATAGCTAACCAGTAGGCTGCTCCCATTACTCCGCCGGTGGAGAATGTAGTGGCACCAGTTGTGACCAACGATCCATCGGTTACATCTATAGTCCCGGCAAGGGGGTAAGGCAAGAAGCGTACCTCATTCAGTAGAAGAAACTGAACCAGGGAACTTCCCAGGCAAGCAAACCATGGGATGCTTAAGCATGGTTCAAAAACGTTGGAAAGAATAGTAGGGCTACTGGATTGACATGAGGTAGAGAAGATAAAGTGTGCATCTTTCTGACTTACGGGAGATGCTAGGATGTGGTGGGGAGAAAGTTAAGGCCAAGAGAAATATCAGCTAGATGACATGGGCCGACTTCGAGACTGAGTTCTTCGAAGAATAGTTTCACATGCGAGTAACCAACAAGCATTACGATGAATTCACGGAGTTCAGACAAGAAGACTTATCCGTGGATGAAGCAGTGAAGAAGTTTAATCGGTTAGCTCGTCTGTGCCCAGAGCTAGTTAGCACATAAAAAGGGATAGTCAGGCTAATGCTCAAGATGTTAAGGCCTGAGATAGCGTTAAATGGGGCTAGCGGTGTTAAGAGGCCGCAAACCTCCGAAGAATTGATAAGTATGCTTTGATCACCGAGCTCTACTTAAACAGTATAAAGGCCACCAGAAATATTGAACGATGAAGTTCTTAACAACTTTACCGTCGGGGGAAGTAATGGCCTCTACTGAGAGGCTGAGGCAGTCCAACCGAGAAGCTCTACAGTGACTTGGTAGTCCTTGAGATGAAGGATTACGATGTCATTTTAGGGATGGACTTCTTGAGCAAGTACAATGCTTCTATAGACTGCGCAAGAGAAAAGTCAAGTTCACACCAGAAGCAGAACCTCCATTCGAGTTTATTGGAGACCCAAAGAGAAAGACAAAAAGGTTCTTATCTACCTTACAAGCTCAGAGAATGTTAGAGAAGGGGTGCTCTGGTTTTCTAGCTCATATAGTGGATGCAAGTCAAGGAGAAGGTTGAAAAGAGAAGAAGTGAGGGTAGTCTGTGACTATCCTGAGTGTTTCCTGAAGAGTTACCAGGACTCCCTCCCAATCGGAAATTGAGTTTGAAATCGAGTTGGCCCCAGGAACCAACCCAATTTCGAAGGCACCTTATCGCATGGCGCCAGCAGAACTTGAAAGAACTGCAAGAACAATTGCAAGAGCTGCTTGACAAGGTTTCATCCGCCCTAGTCATTCACCTTGGGAGCTCCTGTATTGTTCGTCAAGAAGAAAGATGAATCTATTGCGAATATGCATAGATTATCGAGCTTTGAATAAGGTAACCATCAAGAACNGCTTGAAGATTCTTCACTGCTCTCCTCTCCAAGAGCCATGAGAGCCACTTGCCTTGTGCTCTTCTCCTCCTTCTCATCATCGGATGAACTAGAAGATGACTCATCCCAAGAAGCCTTCAAGGTTTTCTTCTTCTTCTTGGATTTCTCTTCTTTTCTTTTAGGTTTCTCCTCCTTTTTAAGCTTCGGACATTCATTCTTGAAATGTCCTCTCCTAACACACTCAAAGCAAGATGCATTATTCTTATCAAGCTTGAATTCACTAGTGTTACCTTTCCTTTTGAAACGTCGGTCTCTTCGCATCATCCTTCGCACGAAGTTCACAATTTCGGATGAAGAGGAGCCACTGCCATCTTCCTCCGAGTTTGACTCGGATTCGGAGGAGGATGAAGATGATGAAAGATCCTTCTCCTTCTTCTTCTTGTTGATCCGGTCCCCTGCAACTAAGGCAATCCCCTTCTCCTTGGGACCTTTGTTAGCCATCTCATGCAATTCCATCTCACAAAATAAATCATCTAACTTTACAATAGATAAATCCTTGGATACTTTGTAGGCATCCACCACGGATGACCACAAAGCATTCCTTGGAAATGCTTTCAAGACATACCTCACAAGGTCGCGATTCTCGACCTTTTCATCAATTGAATGAAGTCCATTAAGAACTTCCTTGAACCGGCTATGGAGCTCACTTACCGACTCATTCTCCTTCATGGAGAGGTTTTGTAGTTGATTGAGGAACAAGTCCCTCTTTGCAATCCTCGAGTCTCGAGTGCCTTCATGGAGCTCTATAAGTTTATTCCACAAGTCTTTTGCACTTGTGAAGGGACCAACCTTGATGAGTTGGTCTTTGTTCATGCCACATTGTAGAGTGACAACCGCCTTAGCATCGGCTTCACTTTTCCTTGTTTGTTTGGCAGTCCACCGCGAAGATTCGAGTTCCTTGCCTTCATCATCCTTAGGAGGGATGAATCCTTCCTTCACCGCGAACCACGTATGAATATCCATCTTCAAATAGTATTCCATTTTTGATCTCCAATATTGGAAGTCGGCGCCATCAAAGAATGGAGGTCGGGTGGTGGAGAAGCCTTCTCTCAAAGCCATCTCGTTGAAAACTCTCGGTTGTTAAACCGTGTATAGAGCCCCTTGCTCTGATACCACTTGTTGGGAACGAGATGGCTATAGAGGGGGGGTGAATATAGACAATCACTTCCCTTCTAGACTTATCACGATTTCTGCAACTCAAATATCAGTAGCACAGCGGAAAGAGTAGAAAACAGAGTATGCAGAAAAATGAAACGAAAGCAAAACAAACACAACTAGCAAGATCGCTAACAAGGAGGGTTTACAAGGTTCGGGGATAACTTGCCCCTACTCCTTGGCGTGCCCTTGAGGTGGGCGATCCCTTGATCGTCGTCAGATCAAGCCCCGGTTAACACCGGATATGAAGCAACCTCCTTCTCGGTGGAGAAACCTCTCCACAGCGTATTTCAAACAATGATATATAATGAGCACAATGAAACAACAACAAGAAGGATCTTACTCAAACACTTAGAGAGGACAAAACACAGCAAGCTTCACTGAGCTCCACCCAGTGGCGATCTCACGCAGACCCCTGTCTGCTTCGTGTCTTCCCACTGTCGGACTCCAAGCTTATTGTTTTCTCCTTCAAGCGCTCAAGTATGATGATTGCTCCTTAATAGCTTGCTTAGAATTGTTGAAGAACTCAAGAACAGCAAGCTTTTAACACTGGAACTCAAGAGCACGAAAAGCTTGAAGAACTGATTAACTCGTTACTCTCGCGTTCCTTTTTGTTTCTCCGCCAAGTGACAGGTGACAACATCTCTGTAGCTCCCAGCTACTCATCTGCCAATGCCAGCCTCTACTGAGCTATCTCTGGACTCACTGAGCTCCCCTCAGTCAAGCTCCAGTCTCAGCTCCAGTCTGCAGCTCGCCGTTGCAACCTGAGATGAGAAAGAGACAAACCTGCTCCAAGGAAAGCACTCTTTGACTTCTCCTTGAGTGTTTGAATCCTCCCCTGTCACCTGAAACTCAATCAGAGCATTAGAGCAGTAAATCAAGCAGCATATCAAATCTCAGGAACATACATTAGCAAATCGGATACGATCAGACGCTCTGACCACGTCTGACAGTGAAATTTGAATTAAAGTGATCGGTCACCCAGATCGATCAGGCAAGATGAACAGTTACTTTTTAATCAAATCCAAGATCCCTGATTGGTCCCCGGACCGATCCAAGACTTTGATCAGCAAGGGAACTCACTCACCGTTTGCTCCCTGATCGGTCACCAGACCGATCAGAAGCAAGACAACAAGGAAGCAGCCTGCTCCCTGATCGGTCACCAGTCCGATCAGGAGCCACACAGTAGATTCCCAATCTCACTGTGCGCTCCCTGATCGGTCACCAGTCTGATCAGACATAGCTGGATCGGTCACCAGACCGATCCACTAAGGAGCAGCGTGCCAATGTCCCTGATCGGTCACCAGACCGATCCAGTGACTCAACCCTAGCCCTCCAAGCTAGGAATTCATCCACCTTAGCCCTCCAAGCTAAGGATTTTTCCATCTAACTCTCCAAGTTGGGAATTTGCACCTAACCCTCCAAGTTAGGACTTTTCACCTAGCCCTCCAAGCTAGGACTTTTCACCTAGCCCTCCAAGCTAAGACTTTTCACCCAACTCTTCCGAGTTAGAACATCATCCAACCTAGCCCTCCAAGCTAGGCACCTGACCCTCCAAGCCAGGACTTTTTCACCTAATTCTCCAGGATGGGAATTTGCACCTAACCCTCCAGGTTAGGACTTTTCACCTAGCCCTCCAAGCTAGGACTTTTCACCCAACCCTTCCGAATTAGGACTTTTCCAACACCTAGCCTCCCAGACTAGGACTTTCAACACCTAACCCTCCAGGTTAGGATTTTCCAACACCTAGCCCTCCAAGCTAGGATTTCCACACCTAACCTCCCAGGTTAGGATTTTCCATATCATGCCTAATCCTCGATCAGGACTTAATCATAATCATCATAATCATCACACCTAAACTCCCAGGTTAGGATTTTCTATATCATGCCTAATCCTCGATCAGGACTTAATCATCATAGTCATCCTCCTAAACAAAAATCGTTGTCAACACCAAAACAACAATCAGGGCTAGACTGCATCAACAACAAACATGTTAAAGAGCAAGAGCAAGGAAGTTAATAGTTTAAAGTATGGAAATGCATAAGTAGCAAGTCTCAAAAGAAATTATGAGCATGTTAGATTTGCCAATGTTTTAATGCTAGTAAATGTTTTCAAGCATGATTGAGCATGATAAGTATGTGAAAGTTTCCATGTGTAAGTATTTCAAAGTGCATGTGTTTTGAAGCAAGCATTATTTGAAAAGAGCATGTTTATCATTGATCGCATGGATTTGTGAGTAAGGATTTACTTACTAAGCAAATCGCTTATTAGTTGCATTTCATTCTATTGCAGACAAAGGTAAAGAAAAAGCATAAGCTAGGGAGGTGAGCGGGACTTGCATTAATGTTCAGTGGCGGTGGAACCGTGGAAGAGATCGTCGGGTTAAGTCTTGTAGAACATGTGTTTTGGCGTTTTGAATTGGTAGAATGAATGACTTTGGTTAAACTACGCATAGAGGTTAAGTTTGGTACAAACTCTAGAGTGTTTTGCTTACGTTTTGATAGTTTTGTTAAATTCCGCAATGATTCTAATTTCAAGTTATTGGATTCGTTTTGAGTTGCTAGGATGTTTATAAAACTAGTATAGAGTATAGAAATGAAGTTATTTCTTTATATACATTGAAGGTATATGAATTGTGAAGCTTTGGAAATGGTTTTCAGGTCTGTAAATGCAGGTTTCAGGCGTGCCAGTCGACTGGTTCAGAACCAGTCGACTGCGATATCGAACAGAACCTTCTGTTCGATGCACCAGTCGACTGGCTATCTACCAGTCGACTGGTACCATTGAAAACAAAGTGTTGTAGGGCAGATGGTTAGTGCTTTGGTTTTACAACTAAGAGGTCTAGGGGTCAAATCTTTGCAAAGCAAATAAAAATGAAAGTTTTTTTTTAAATTCAGAAAAATTCAGAGCAAGTTAAGGGAAGTCAAGTAGTTGTAACCTAAGGCTGAGAATAAGGTAAAGTTAAGGTTAAGTAAAAGCGACGCCCGCCTTAAGAAGGAAGAGAAGGCGGGTCGTCACAGAGTGTTATCAGAGCAAAAGGTTCCACCCTTCCGCCACACTGACATCAAGCATCAATCCTGCCGCCTGCCAAGTAAGAAGTTCATATGTTGTAGTTTTGTATGCTTTTCATTATTGACTGCTAGTATCAGTAAGTGCATGATGATAAGGAAGTATGTTAGTATTATTATATGCTATTATGTGCATGATTAGTAAATGCTATTATGATTATGATGATCAGTAATGCTATTATGAGTATGATGACAGTATGATGATATGACATATGTTATATGAGTATGATGATAGTATGATGATGAGTATGATGATAGTATGGTGATATGACATATGTCATATGAGTATGATGATATGAGTAGGATGATAGTAAAGTAATAAAATGTCCTTATTGATGAAATGTCATTACCCTCTTTATGATATAAAGTAAGAGAATGTCAAGAGGACGTCCTAGATGATGTAAAGTAAGAGAATACCAAGAGGACGTCCTAGAAAGGCCCAAAACGAGGAGCGAGCTCCTAAAGGGCAAGAGGCAGAGTCAGTATCACCACCAAGTCTCTTAGAGGTGGTAGCGCAGTTATGGAGACAATTAGCAGAATAACAGCAAGTTATTGCCACCATGATAGCTAACCAGTATACCACTCCTGTTACCCCGTTGGTGGCGAATGTAGTAGTACCAGTTGTGACCAAAGACCCGTCGGTTACTTCTGTAATCCCGGCAAGGGGGGTAAGGCAAGAAGCGTACCTCATTCAGTAGAAGAAGCTGAAGCCAGGGAACTTCCCAGGCACAAGCAAACCATGGGATGCTTAAGCATAGTTCAAAACGTTGGAAAGAATAGTAGGGCTACTGGACTGGCATGAGGTAGAGAAGATAAAGTGTACATCTTTCTGACTTACGGGAGATGCTAGGATGTGGTGGGGAGAAAGTTAAGGCCAAGAGAAATATCAGCTAGATGACATGGGCCGACTTCGAGACTGAGTTCTTCGAAGAATAGTTTCACATGCAAGTAACCAACAAGCATTACGATAAATTCACGGAGTTCAGACAAGAAGACTTATCCGTGGATGAAGCAGTGAAGAAGTTTAATCGGTTAGCTCATCTGTGCCCAGAGCTAGTTAGCACAGAAAAAGAGATAGTCAGGCTAATGCTCAAGATGTTAAGGCCTGAGATAGCGTTAAATGGGGCTAGCGGTGTTAAGAGGCCGTAAACCTCCGAAGAATTGATAAGTAGTGCTTTGATCACCGAGCACTACTTAAACAGTATAAAGGCCACCAGAAATATTGAACGATGAAGTTCTTAACAACTTTACCGTCGGGGGAAGTAATGGTCTCTACTGAGAGGCTGAGGGCAGTCCAACCGAGAGCTCTATAGTGACTTGGTAGTCCTTGAGATGAAGGATTACGATGTCATTTTAGGGATGGATTTCTTGAGCAAGTACAATGCTTCTATAGACTGCTGCAAGAGAAAAGTCAAGTTTACACCAGAAGCAGAACCTTCATTTGAGTTTATTGGAGACCCAAGGGGAAAGACAAAGAGGTTCCTATCTACCTTACAAGCTCAGAGAATGTTAGAGAAGGGGTGCTCTGGTTTTCTAGCTCATATAGTGAATGCAAGTCAAGGAGAAGGATTGAAGAGAGAAGAAGTGAGGGTAGTCTGTGACTATCCTGAGGTGTTTCCTGAAGAGTTACCAGGACTCCCTCCCAATCGGGAAATTGAGTTTGAAATTGAGTTGGCCCCAAGAACCAACCCAATTTCGAAGGCACCTTATCGCATGGCGCCAGCAGAACTAAAAGAATTGCAAGAACAATTGCAAGAGCTGCTCGACGAGGGTTTCATCCGCCCTAGTCATTCACCTTGGGGAGCTCCTGTATTATTCGTCAAGAAGAAAGATGGATCTATGCGAATGTGCATAGATTATTGAGCTTTGAATAAGGTAACCATCAAGAACAGATATCCTTTGCCAAGGATAGATGATTTATTTGATCAGCTGAAGGGAGCCACAGTGTTCTCCAAGATAGATCTGCGATCAGGTTACCATCAGCTCAGAGTGAAGGAGAGTGATGTGCCAAGGACTGCTTTCAGTACAAGATATGGGCACTATGAGTTTGTGGTCATACCCTTTGGAGTGACAAATGCCCCTGCGACGTTTATGGATCTAATGAATAGAGTGTTCAAGGATTTTCTGGACAAGTTCATCATTGTCTTTATTGATGATATCCTAGTGTATTCAAAGACTCAGGAAGAACATGACGAACACCTGAAGATGGTATTGCAAACCTTACATCAGAAGGAGTTGTACGCCAAATTCTCAAAGTGTGAGTTTTGGCTTGACCAGGTGGCCTTCCTAGGCCACATCATTTCCAGGGAAGGTATTATGGTAGACCCAGCCAAGATTGAAGCAGTTAGTAACTGGAGTCGATCAAAGAATGCCAATGAGATCAGAAGTTTTCTGGGTTTGGCAGGGTACTACAGAAGGTTTGTAGAGGACTTTTCAAAGATAGCTTCTCCACTTACAGCCCTGACCAGAAAGAATAAGAAGTATGAGTGGACTGAGGACTGTGAGCAGAGCTTCCTTGAGTTGAAGAAGAGACTGACCAGCGCTCCTATCCTTACAGTACCCAAAGGTGATAAGAGCTTTGATATATACAGTGATGCATCAAAGCTAGGACTTGGAGCCGTACTCATGCAAGAAGGCAAAGTCATAGCTTATGCTTCCAGGCAACTCAAGGATTATGAAAAGAATTACCCCACTCATGATCTAGAGTTGGCAGCTGTAGTCTTCGCTCTAAAAATATGGAGACATTACCTGTATGGAGTGCAGTGCAAGATTTATACAGATCACCAGAGTCTGAAATATTTCTTCACTCAGAAAGACCTCAATATGAGACAGCGAAGGTGGCTTAAGTTAGTGAAGGATTATGACTGTGAGATCCTTTACCACCCTGGTAAGGCAAATAAAGTAGCAGATGCACTAAGTAGAAAGACGTGTGCCACTTTGATGTCCTTGTCATCATTATCACCACCATTATAGAAGGAAATAGTAGATTATGGAGTTGAGATCATCGATGGGCAGTTAGCTCTATTGACACTAGAGTCAACCTTGCTTGAAGATATACAGAAAGAGCAAGCTAAGGATTCTGATATCCAAAGGATCAAGCAAGAGATATAAGAAGGAGAAAGTAAAGAGTTTAGAGTATCTGACAGTGGGATATTCTATTATGGTGACCGTTTATGTGTCCCTAATAGTGAAGAGCTGAGGAAGAAGATTCTTGAAGAAGCCCATGGGACTCCCTACTCAATGCATCCTGGTTCCACTAAGATGTACCATGATTTGAAAAGAAGATTTTGGTGGTCAGGGATGAAGAGAGACATAGCTAAGTATGTCAGCACCTGCTTGACACGTCAGAGAGTTAAAGCAGAACACCAGAGACCAGGAGGTGTCCTACAACCCATTCAGATTCCAGAGTGGAAATGGGAAGACATAGCCATGGATTTCATAGTTGGTTTACCAAAGACAACTAATGGCTATGATGCTATTTGGGTGATAGTAGACAGATTGACCAAGTCTGCCCACTTTTTGGCAATCAGAGTGTCTTACTCAATTGAAAAGTTAGCCCAATTATATGTGCAGGAAGTGATCCGACTACACGGAGTCCTGAAGACCATTATCTCTGATAGGGATGGTCGTTTCACTTCACACTTTTGGGAGTGCGTACAGACAGCGTTAGGCACCAAACTGAAATTCAGCACAGCTTTCCATCCCCAGACTGATGGACAGACAGAGAGAGTGAATCAGGTTCTAGAAGATATGCTCAGAGCTTGTGCATTGGACTTCAAGGGCAGTTGGTGCAAGTATTTATGTTTAGCTGAGTTTGCCTACAACAACAGTTACCAAGCCACTATTGGTATGACACCCTATGAAGCTCTTTATGGTAGGAAGTGTAGATCTCCCCTCTGTTGGTATGAAGGAAGTGAGAAGAAGGAAATGGGGTCACAAACTGATCTTATAGATGATACCACAGAAGCTATAAAGAGCATCCGCCAGAGGATAGAGACTACTCAGAGTAGGCAGAAGAGTTACGCCGATGTACGCCGTAGGCCGTTAGAATTTGAAGTTGGGGATACAGTTTTCCTCAAAGTAGCTCCTATGAAGGGTGTAATGAGATTTGGCAAGAAAGGCAAGCTAAGTCCTCGATACATAGGACCCTACCTAGTGACGAAAAGAGTTGGCAAAGTAGCTTATGAGTTGGAGCTACCCTCAGAGATGTCAGCAATACACAATGTGTTCCATGTCTCAATGTTAAAGAAGCACATCCCAGATGCCAACCAAGTGATTGAGCCACAGATGGTACAAGTTCAAGAAGATCTCAGTTATGAAAGTCGACCTATTCAGATAATAGATCGAGCAGATAAGAAGCTGAGGAACAAAGTGGTACCACTAGTAAAAGTCTTATGGCTGAATTAGAAGTATGAAGAGGCAACCTGGGAATCAGAAGATAGCATGAGGCAAAGGTATCCAGAGCTGTTCTAAGTTCGAGGATGAACTTTTTATAAGGTAGGGAGGATTGTAACACCCAATAATTTTCTGATATTATTAGGGATTTTTCAGAATTTTTCTAGCATTTTTCAGAATTAAAATAAAAAGAAAAAAAATATAAGGGGTTGGGCGGGGTTTGATCCCACGACCACAAGGCAAGCAAAGCCTTAAGGGCATCCGGGCAACCAACTGGGCAAGGGTATCAAGCACAGAAAAAGATGAAGCGAAATAATATTATAGTTGATTTAGCCCGTTTCATGAAGAGGTATTTAAACTTCCACTTAAGTCACGTTAAGACGCGATTAGGGCTTGGAGGAGGCTGCGCGAACAGGGGTGGGAGGCTGCGAAAATAGGGAGAAAAGAGAGGAGTTTCCTTACTTCCTCTTCCTCCTCTTGAGTGGAGAACCTAGGGCTTCTTCCCTAGGGCCAAGAAGTGGAGTTTTCTTGCAAAGGAAGAGGAAAAGAACCCTACGCTAGGAATTTCGAGATACTTAGTGAGTTTTCTTCAAGAAAAGGGTAAGTAAATCACTCACCTGCAATAGAAGTAGTTTCACCATGTATTTCTCGTTGTAGAACCTTGTTTGTGATCTAAGTGCATGCTTTAAGATTATGGTTTTCTTATTTGTGTGTTTTAAGTTCCTAAAGAATACATGTTTTATCATAGAATATAAATTGGAGTAAGTTTTTGTGTATGTGACCTAAGTATGACAAGAGTAAGTTCTTGAAAAGTCCCAAAAGGGAGTTTTGGGGTTAAGGGCACGCAAGGTGCTCGATGAAAGTTCCAAGTAAGAAAAGGTAAAGGTTTATAGTGCAAGATTTATGAAAAAGAAAGTTAGCTTGATAAATACAAGCATTATGAGTAAGAAAGTATTTTACTTTTGTAAAGTGACATGTACCGGGCAAATGAGAGGCCCACAAAAAGTAAGAAAGAAGCTCTAATAGGGTACGGTGGCTAGCTACCCTGAAACCTATTAGGGATGCGCGCATTGGTACATTGATACTATGGTACAGTGTCAAGGCCTGAGAAAGTTGACTATTATTTTGAAGTATATGAGTATATGTAAGTGTTTTTAGTTTAAGCATATGTTTTGCTAAGTATGTTAACATTGTTATGTTACAAGCATGTTAAAGAGCAAGAGCAAGGAAGTTAGTGGTTTAAAGTATGGAAATGCATAAGTAGCAAGTCTCAAAAGAAATTATGAGCATGTTAGATTTGCCAATGTTTTAATGCTAGTAAATGTTTTCAAGCATGATTGAGCATGATAAGTATGTGAAAGTTTCCATGTGTAAGTATTTCAAAGTGCATGTGTTTTGAAGCAAGCATTATTTGAAAAGAGCATGTTTATCATTGATCACATGGATTTGTGAGTTAGGATTTACTTACTAAGCAAATCGCTTATTAGTTGCATTTCCTTCTATTGCAAACAAAGGTAAAGAAAAAGCATAAGCTAGGGAGGCGAGCGGGACTTGCATTGATGTTCAGTGGCGGCGGAACCGTGGAAGAGATCGTCGGGTTAAGTCTTGTAGAACATGTGTTTTGGCGTTTTGAATTGGTAGAATGAATGACTTTGGTTAAACTACGCATAGAGGTTAAGTTTGGTACAAACTCTAGAGTGTTTTGCTTATGTTTTGATAGTTTTGTTAAATTCCGCAATGATTCTAATTTCAAGTTATTGGATTCGTTTTGAGTTGCTAGGATGTTTATAAAACTAGTATAGAGTATAGAAATGAAGTTATTTCTTTATATACATTGAAGGTATGTGAATTGTGAAGCTTTGGAAATGGTTTTCAGGTCTGTAAATGCAGGTTTCAGGCGTGCCAGTCGACTGGTTCAGAACCAGTCGACTGCGATATCGAACAGAACCTTCTGTTCAATGCACCAGTCGACTGGCTATCTACCAGTCGACTGGTACCATTGAAAACAAAGTGTTGTAGGGCAGATGGTTAGTGCTTTGGTTTTACAACTAAGAGGTCTAGGGGTCAAATCTTTGCAAAGCAAATACAAATGAAAGTTTTTTTTAAATTCAGAAAAATTCAGAGCAAGTTAAGGGAAGTCAAGTAGTTATAACCTAAGGCTGAGAATAAGGTAAAGTTAAGGTTAAGTAAAAGCGACGCCCGCCTTAAGAAGGAAGAGAAGGCGGGTCGTCACACCCGTGAGCTGGGCGATCACGCTGGGCGATCACTTGATCGTCGCAGATCAAGCCCCTGTGAACCCCGGATAGTAATAGCCTCTTTCTCAGTGGAGAAACCTCTCCACAATTACGTTAGTAGGATAGTAGTTAAGTGCATGAGACAACAAGAAGGAAACTCTCACACTAGATGTCACAGGATCACTCAAGAACGAAGCCTTACAGAGAGCTCAAAACCCAGCCAAAACCTTCACTAGTTTTTCTGTTCGTTCTCATCCGCTCCTCTGGATCTCAGCTTCCTCTTAAGCTCCCACTCACCATCGCCAGCTCCATCAACACCCACTGAGCCACATCCTGACCCACTGATTCCACTGAGCACTCAGTCCACTGAAGACCTCTTCAGCTGAGCCTCCGTCAGTTGCCAACAGCGCCAGGAAGCCGTTGAAACCTGAAAACAGAATACATACAAACCTGCCACGGTGAAAGCCACCATTGACTCTTCTCCTTGGTTTGTATCATCCCTGTCTAACCTGCACACTGATCAGAGGCTTAGCAAAGCATATCAAACAATATCAGCAAGGTAGCAGAGAAAAAACAGACGCGATCAGAGCGTCTGACAACGATTTCAAATTAAAGTTCAGGCACTGATCGGTCACCAGACCGATCAGTGATGCTCCTGATCGGTCAGCAGACTGATCAGGGTAAGCCCTGAATGATCATGGTCCAGCCTGATCGGTCTATAGGGAGAAAACTGGGATCGCGGACTTCTTGTGATCGGTCACTTGACCGATCATAGATCGTTGATCGGTCACCGGACCGATCCAACACTTACTGGAGCTTTCTCTAGATTCCGCAGGCCAAAACCCCTGATTGGTCACCTGACCGATCAGGTTGTGCCCTGATTGGTCTGGTGACTGATCAGGTCACTCCTTGACCGATCAGGATCCATCTTGATCGGACCGAATGAGGAAGTCGCGATATTTGATCGGTCAGAGGACCGATCAGGGTTTCCGTGATAAACCTACTGTCTCTTCTCTGATCGTTCACCAGAATGATCAGAAGCCAAACAAAAACCTTTCTGTTGATGAACGATCAGCCTTCACTGGATCGGTCACCAGACCGATCCACAACAGGGAGTTCGTGCCAACTCCCTGATCGGTCTCCAAACCGATCCAGCGACTCCCAATTCAACTCTAAGTCCAGAGAACAGGCTCCCTAGCCTACTCTGACTCGTGCTTAGTCCCCCGGACCAAGACTCCGTGCCCAGCTTCACTCACTGGGACTTCATTCAACCTAGCTTCACTCACTAGGACCTGGTTTCACTCACCAGGGTTTCGGTCACCTAGCTTCACTCGATAGGACCCGGCTTCACTCACCGGGATTTCAGTCACCTGGCTTCACTCACCAGGACCCGGCTTCACTCACCGGGGTTTCTGTCACCTGGCTTCACTCACCAGGACCCGACTTCACTCACTGGGGTTTCCGTCATCTGGCTCCACTCACCAGGACCTGGCTTCACTCACTGAGAATTCCGTCACCTGGATTCACTCACCAGGACCCGGCTTCACTCACCACGACCCGGCTTCAATCACCAGGATTTCATCCAACCTAGCTTCACTCACCAGGACCCGGCTTCACTCACCAGGATTTCATCCAACCCGGCTTCACTCACCGGGATTTCAATCCCTTCGTGCCCAGTCCTCGACCAGGACTTAATTCGAATTTACTCAACCAAACTTAAATCGATAACACCAAAACAACAATTGGGCCAGACTGCATCAACATCTGAGTGGGACCAGTCGACTGCCCCAGGGGGCAGTTGACTGGTAGCATCCATTTAGTACTCGAGCTCTATTTAAAGGAGCTTGTTTAAGGCTACTGTTCCTTGGCGAAACTTGCTTGGATAGAGTGAGTTAGTAGCCTGTTGTGCTCAGGTAGTGTCCAAAGATTATGGTGAGGTTTCTCCACCCACAAGGAGCTACTAGATATAGCCGGAGGTGCTTCAGAGAATCATCCACCGATGGATTAGGGATCGCCCACCTTACGGGCAACCGTGGAGTAGGAGTTTTTATCTCCGAACCACGTAAATAGGTGCGTTAGCATTGCTTTCATTTGTTTTATTAGATTTCCGCTTGCGCTTGCTAACGTGTAGGTAGAAGAAATTCGAAAGTTGCTATGCACCCCCCTCTAGCAAGACAACAACGATCTAACAAGCCTCACCCTGGCTGAGTTTTATACACTGGGGCACCCGAGACCTCTCGGGCGCCTATGTACTCGGGCATCGGAGATCTCTCGGACGCTTGTGTACTCGGGCACTTGAGTCCTCTCGGGCACCCTAGATGTTTCTGATCTCTAATCTCTTCAGCTGCAACACAGGGTTAGTCTGAACATACAATATATATGTAATGAATGAATGTTTGATAGTCAGAGTTGTCCATCCTGACTTTGGATTTCAAAATGAAATCCTAGGTCTGACCGACACCTTCTATTCTCTCTTCCTGGGAACGCACCCTCACCTACACCACTTTGGAGAAGTTACCTTTTGCCAATTGGCACCGTCGATTGGACTTTTGCTCGGCCTCCCAAGCTTCCGGATCTCGATACGTCCGTACCTCGACCCATCCCTATTTCTGTCCGTTCTCCTCACTCAGCTAAGACTTCTGCCCAATCTTCCGAATCAGGTCTTTGGTGCCCGACCCTCGGTCAGGTCTTCGGTGCCCAGCCCTCGGCCAAGACTTCATGCTCAACCCTGTAGGTCAAGACTTCATGCCAAGGTAAACTAGGACATTCCTGCATACTTAGTGAAACATGTTAGATCTTAAATAATACTCAACTTTAAACCCTTTATCATTATCAAAATCAGGTTCGATATGGTGCTTCCGCCACTAACAATCTCTCTCTTTTTGATTTATGGCAACCCAGTTCAAAAGTTTAGTTAAAATAGACAAATAAAAAAGTCTTTTAAGAAATATAGTAAAACATTTTTCAAGATTCATTTTTTAAAATATCATTTCAATGTTAGAAATATTGAAAAAGAAAACTTGAGAATCTCCCCTTGATAAGTTAGATTTTGAGTTACAGTTCAAAATTGAGATTTTGAGTTAAAAAGATCTTACAAAATTGAAAATGCATGAAGCTCTCCTTTAATATGAAATTCTCCCGCAAAAGATTTTGAAAATGTGCATTTTTCAATTTGAAAATTTTTTTGATAAAATTTGAAAAATTTTAAGTATAAATATTTTTTAAAAACATTCTAAGTAAAATTGAAATTTCTTTTCTCTCCCTTTTGAAAAATAGAGTTTTCTTAAAAATACAGAGTACTATGTAGACTTTGAAAAAAACTTGAAAAATAAAGTTTAGCATTGAAAATTAACTTTTTAAATTTTTCCTACTTAGAAAAATAAAGTTTATCTTTGAAAATTAACTTTTTAACTTTTCTCAACTCTCCCACTTTGCCATATATCAAAAAAAAAATTGGTTAAGGAGAAAGAAAAAGAAAATTTTAAAATTTAGGTATCAGAGCTTGTGAAAAAAAAATACAAAATAATTTTATGTTAATGGAAAAATGATAAGTAAAAAAAACTATTTTCAAAGAAGCTCTAAGTAACTATTTTGATTTAAATAGATAAACAATAAATAACAAAAGAAAAATTGAACCAAGTTAATTCACCCATTTGAGTCTAGGAATGATTTGAGTCTAAACATTCAAAGTAAACCAGCAATAATTTTGAAAAAATAATTTAAAAAATAATACAAACAACAAAAAATATAAATTCTTAAGTCCTTATCTAACCCAATTTGTTACTTACTAACTATTATAAAACAGTAACTTTCACTTAGGTTAGTCAAGTTAAGTAGTTTGATCAAGTTAGATTTTCAAAGCTTGATTACTTAACTTGATTAACGTTCAGTTGTATTTATTACTTTTGATGCACTGATTTAAAGCATCTTAAGTTAAGGCATAGGCCTAAGCATCTCAACCCAGTCTAAGTTGTCAAGAAAGTTATCCTAATGTGCTTGTGAGATGCTAGCTTCTAAGTCTATAGGAGTATGCAATCTAGGGGTAAAGCCTAGGCTAAGTCTATAACGAAGAAATTCTTAGTTTTGAGGGGGGGGTAAGTTTTTTGAAAACTAAGTAGAAAAAATAAAGTAAAAAATCTTTTAAAAAACATGAAAATCATTTTTAAAAAATATGAATTTTAAAAAAATAGTTAAGGACAATAATTTTTGAAAAATAACTAAAGAAAAATTATTGTCTTTTTAAGTCTAAAGAAATAGCTAGAATGGTCTAAGTCCTCAAAACCTGGGGGTTGGCTTACATAAACTTTCTCCTTTATAAATCCATTTAGGAAGGCAAACTTAACATCGATTTGATATAACTTGAATCCCTTATGGGTTGCGTAAGCTAATAACATTCTAATTGATTCAAGTCTAGCTATAGGTGCATAGGTTTCATCATAATCTAATCTCTTAATTTGACTAAACCCTTTAGCTACTAAACTGGCTTTATTTCTAGCTATTTCTCCTTATATCATCTAACTTCTTCCTAAAAACCCATTTAGTGTCTATTATGGTCTTATCTTCAGGTTTTGGTACTAAGTCCCAGACTTGGCTTCTCTCAAATTGGGTTAACTCTTTCTGCATAGCTATAATCTAGTTTGGGCTAGGTAACGCTTCTTCTATTGACTTGGGTTCAATCTTAGAAATTAAAGCAATCTTGTTGGATCGGAGAAAATCGATAGAGGGGGGGGGGTGAATATCGATCTTAAAATTTTCGGAAAAGTAGAGCGAATGCGCAGCGGAAAACAAGAAAACAATCGCTAACACAAGTTATTTTTTACTTGGTTCGAAGTCACGGTCGGCTCCTACTCCAAGGCCCACGGTCCTTGATCGTTTATGTTGGGCAATTCTATATTTGCAAAATCTTTTACAAGTTCGACTACAGATATAGAATTGAAATTCAAAGTACAATACTTTTCGTAATTTAAATTTTACCGACGCCTGAGGTGGATGGAAATTTGGAGCAGAGGGTCGTCGTCGGCGCTTTAATCGCGAGGTCAGAGCTTGTCGGAGCATAGCGCTTGAATGAAAGTGTTAGAAGCAATGTGAGCAAGATTGTTTGAAGCCTTGGGGGTGAACCCCTATTTATAGCAGCCATAGGGGCGCCTGTATTGATGGGGGCGCCTATCACATGGCCTCTCCTACGAGAACTCCAATCCGCAGGCTCGGTCAGCGTTTATCCCCTTCAATGAGGCGCCTGAGCTGATGGGGGCGACTGTGTTAACACTGGCGCCTGAGCTGACTTGGTCTAGAGGCTTCGTGGCAGTTTGCTTCGATGGTTTTATTTTTGCCTTGCACTGGGGTGCCCGTATCCATCCGGGCGCCTAGCCCAGTGAGGCGCCTGAGCTGTAGAAATACCATTCCTTCGTTCCCTGAAACCAAGGTTAGTTCCAAAACACAAGAAGCAAGTATGTTAGACATTATTTATAGCCTAAGCTGTTTTGGTTCTGACTTTAGGTCTCCCAAATGGAACCCTAGGTCGAACTGATGCCTAATGTTCCCTCCTCTGGGGAACGCGCCCTCACCTACTCCTCTCAGGATAATTTACCTCTTTGCCAACCGGCTCATCCGGTTGGACTTTTGCCCTGCTTCACTCACCAGGTTTTCGGTGCCCAGTCCCCGACCAGGTCTTAGTGCCCAACTTCCGGTCAGGTCTTCATGCCCAGCCCTTTGCCAGGACTTCTTGCCCAACTTCCGGTTAGGTCCTTTTGCCAGGACTTCTTGCCTAGTGTACCTAGGACTTTCCTGTATACTTAGTAAGCTTGTTAGATCACAACAACACCTTAACTTCTGAACCCTTTGCCATTATCAAAACACTAGTTTAACTTTGGTGCTTCTGGCACCAACAATCTCCCCCTTTTTGATTTATGGTAACACGGTTCAAAAAGTTAAGTTAAAAAGATGACATATTTAACAAGCAAAGAATTCGTAACAAAAATTCAGTTTTCTCCCCCTGATACGAATATTCTCCCCTTGAAATTTTCAAAGATATATGGGTTTTTGTAAGCCTTCTAAGTGCTTTAGATTTTGACTAAGTGTTGAAGTATTTATACTTAGATAACATGTTTTAAAAATTTCAAGCTTTCTATACTTAGAAAATTTTCCAAAAAAAAATTTGTTTTTCATACTTAGAAAAATTTTCCAAAATGTTTTTCTTACTTAGAAAAATTTTCCAAAAAGTTTTTCTTACTTAGAAAAACAGATTTTCACTTAGCACCATTTAAGTACTTAGAAAATTTTGAGGTACTTTAGAAAATACTTAGAAATACTTAGTTTTGAAATGCTTAGATTTGAAAACCATTTTTAAACACTTAGTTATTTACTTTACTTTTTGAAAAAGAGATAAAAATTTTGAAGAAATTAAAAAATTTGAAAAATTTTCTCCCTTTCCTTTCTCTCCCCCTTTGCCATATATCAAAAAATAAATTGATACTAATTACAGCAGGTAAATTAGAGCTAGTAAAAAAAAATGAAGTTCTATATTGAACCAACTCTAATAATTTTAAGCATAAACTGGACCAAACCAAATTAAACCGTTCTTGTTCGGGTCCTGTCTAACCCAGTTAGCTACTTACTAACTGCCATAAACAGTAGCTTTCGCTAGGGTTAGTCAAGTTAAGTGATCTGATCAAGTTGGATTTTCTAAGCTTGACACTTAACCTGATTGCTGTTCAACTTGTATTTATTGCCCCAATTACTGCAGATGCACTGACTTAAAGCATCTTAAATCAAGGCATAGACCTAAGCATCTCAACCCAATCTAGGTTATCAATCAAAAGTGCCCTAAGGTGCTTGTGAGATGCTGGCTTCTAGATCTATACGTGCATTGAGTTCTAGGGTTAGGGCCTAAGTTAAGTCCATTTGCGAAAAAATCTTAGTTTTGAAGGGGGTAAGTTTTTGGAAAAAAACTAAGTCAGAAAATCATTTTAAATTTCCAAAAAACTTGATAAAAGAAATGATTTTTCAACAAAAATTAATTAAAAAATAAGAAGTAAAACAATTTTTTTAAAAAATATAGAGCAGTCCTATTCTACTAAGCATAACCCTAACTGCCTTCTTAGTGAGCTAAACTCAGACTCAGGTAAGGGTTTGGTAAAGATATCAGCTAAGTTAGACTTTGAGTCCATATGCTTAAGGACTATTTCACCCTTGGCTACATGAACCCTTACAAAATGATGTTTAACTTCTATATGTTTTGTTCTGGAGTGTTGAATTGGGTTCTTAGTCAGGTTGATTGAGCTAATGTTATCAATATAGACTTGGGTTTGGGAGTAGTCAAGCTGAAAGTCCTTAAGAGTGTGCATCATCCATAAGAGTTGTGCCATACACTTTCCTAGGGCAACATATTCTGCTTCTGTTGTAGACAGTGCTACGCAGCGTTGCTTTCTGCTATACCGGCTGACTAGGCTATGTCATAAAAGTTGGCAGCTTCCTAAAAGTTATAAATTTGGATTTTGAAAATTTAAATTAAATTAAGGATTTTAAGTTAGAATTTTAATAAGGTAAAATTTTAAATTAGATTTAATAAATTAAAAGTTAAATTGATTAGATGTGTGGAGTTGGTTGGGTTTAACTAATCCTTTTAACTCCTAAACATCTCACTCATTTCTAAGTGACAAAACAGGAAAACCTTATCTGTTTTGTGAGAGTGTTAAATATTATCTTTAAATTTAAATTGAAAACTAAGATTTGATTAAACCTTGAGTTAGATTCAGGTTTAACAAGTAGTAAATTGAAAATGAATTTCAATTATTGGCTTCCAGGACTTGATGAGGTACAGGAGCCTTCATAGATATCGAAGCAACGACCCTTTCCTAGACAAAGTCTTTTAAAGAAATTGTATTTTCAAGTTACTCTTTGAGAAACCTTGGTCTAACTAGTCGACGATGTGGCGTAGAAGTTTCGGCTACTTCTACCGGGCTAAAAAGACCAAATAGGGTACTCCTTACCCTACCTAACTCTTTAGACAGGCTTTCCTAATGTACTATCAGCTCGTCCCACCCTAACACTAGGTTGTACAAGTTTCAATTAAATCAGATCCTTATCTAACCATTTCTATTCCTAAGCATGGCAATTTTGTAGAAAAATAAATAAACAGACATTCAAGAAATTTTTTAGCAAGCATGCAAAGAAATCATCTAATAATAAAAATAGTTTTTCTATTGTCTCTCCCTGGACTAAAGCCTTGATATGGACTATCTAGGAAATAAATTTTGTCCTTGGGGATCCAGATGTGATTTTGTCCTGCTTGATTTGTCAAGCTAAGTTTAGAGGCTCATGCTTGGACTCGGGTTCTAGTACAGTTCAAAATTGAATAATATGATCTATACCGTGAGTTGGTTTTATATCCAAGTTCGGATCGATAAAGAATGACCTTTTGTTTTCTAACAATCATATCAACATTTTTGGAACTCGAGGTGAACCGCTCTAGGGCAACTCTAAGTTCCTTGACTTGAGTTTTTAGGGAGGAATTCTCTTCCTCAAGTTGTTGAACTTGAGTTGAGGTTCCTGTTAGTGATATGAGAGAAGTGTCCTAAGGCAATCGCCTTATGATTGTAAACATTTATTTTAATAAATGAAAATTCACTATTTGAGTATACATGTTTGTGTATTTGATTGGGATCTTAAACTCATCTACTAAATGTCCGCAATATAATTCACAGCATAAGAGAATTTGTGATGAGATCACAACTAGTGATTATCTCTACATGTGCAATTGTGAAGTATTGAAAATATCCCTAGTCGATGAATTGATAAAAACGGACACTATCAATTCTGTTGAGACTAGCATGGGTTATTCTCTAATCAGCTGATTCTCACTGGCTGGTGACATTGGGATGTCCGGAGATAAACATGGATGCTAGTTAAGGGAACTAGTTCATTGGAGTGACTAGTTGTAAAACTTCATATGGTAATCTATATAGATATGTCAATGAAGTTCTTACTACAGCTTAAGTGCGATGTTCCTTTAACTTACGGTGTTCAAGTCATCTTGGTCATGGAGACTTATACTTTAACATCTTAAGCAAGCATCTCCAAGGAGGTGTGGACCCAGGATGATTGGGTATAAGCCGAAGTGCCCGAAGATGTTTGAACAGCCTACAAAGGATTCACCACTCCTTGCGAGGAGATGTATACCCAGGCCTATCGTCGGATTGTTACTCAAAGCCTCTGGCCAGAGCATGTCATGTTTAGAGTATGAGTCTCTTAAATACATGAGAGTAATTAGAAATCTAAAGGACGAGAAAGACACTACTTGGGCTAGGTGTGACGTAGTCAGCCTAGTGGGGACTGACACACACAGACCATGTCTTGAACCAAGTGGGTATAAGATGGTGAAGGGAATGGGGCACGATTCATTAGAGCTGCTGAAGGGTTTCAGAATCACTTCTGAGGTCAACCGTTGATCTTTCGATTAATTGGGGGTCATGATGTACTACTAGGTGCTACTCATGATCGTTCTATAATTGGTTGATTATAGACGGCCAACATAAATCGAAAGCCTATTTAGTCACACGCACTACGAGTAATCCGAGGGATTTAAAATGAGTTGAAAAATGGATTTTCCGATCATGAGAAATAAGTCGAATCTGAGTTAATCAGAGGCGCAACGGAAGCTAAAAATGACTAAGTCTTTTGAAGGCTTATTTGGCGAATTAAATGAGTTTAATTCGCGATGGGTTCGGCTCGGTTTGGCCGGCCAAAGAGGGTGCCAACCCTCTTTGGTTTGGCCGGCCACCACTTGGGGAGAAACCAATTTATTTGGTTTAATTAATAAAATAAATCTAGCGCGATTTGTTTTATAAATTATGGATAAATAAATTTGTATAAAGAAATTTATATAAAGAAATTTATAGAAATTTATTTTTTTTATGGAAATTAAAATGATCCATGGAATGGTTTATTTTAATTCTATAAAATCAATTATGAATTGATTTTACCATAATAAAGAAAATTTATAAATTTCTTGTAAAATTTATTCCATAATAAAAGGAGAGATGTATTTGTTTTATTATAAAATTAGTTATAATAAAACTTGGTTTAAACGGAATAATTCATAAAGAAAATTTATAGGATAAATTTCATATGAAAAATTTCGTTAAAGGGGAGACTTGGCAAGGGAGAGGCTACTATATAAAGGAACCAAGGCTAGGCTTGATTTCCTTAATAGATTGATCAAGAGATTAACTCTCTCCCTCTCTCTCTCTAACTCTCTCTCTCTAGGGCCGGCGCCCTTTCTCTCTCTAGGGCTGGCTCTCTCTCCTCCCCTAGGGCCGGCGCAAGCACCTAGGGTGCCCGTGAGTTTCCTCCACCAAGTTCGTGCCGAAGAAGAAGAAGAAGCGGATCGCGACTCCTTCCTTCCTTTCCCGGAATTTTGATTCCGTTACTTGGTGGTTAGTTTCCTTTCTTCTCTCTTGATATTCTAGTTGTGTCTTTGGAGAATCTAGTAGTTCTCGTCGACACAAAACTCGTGGCTTTGCGAAGTCATCCCGAAGAGAACTCGGCGTGGACGCGAATAGAGGCGGAGCTTCCAAGGGACGCTACGGTTGGATCTCGTCCCTTTCTTCGAGTTACGCGAGGTACAAAGTAAATTAGTTTACTTTTCCGCAAAGTTTTAATTTATGATCATGTCCACACATCATAAGGTTGCATGCTAGATACGTGGTTAAAATAATTTGAGAAATTATTTTATGCTAATTCTTCCGCTGCACGTAAAAATTTAAAATTTTACGAACCCGTATCCTTGTCAACATGCACCCGGTCCCAACAGTGGTATCAGAGCCGGTTAGTGTTCGACATAATCATATAATTGTTTTGCGGAAAACTTTGTCATAATCTCAATTTTGGAAAAATTTCAATTATGGAAATTTTCCAATTATTATAAGTTTTAGATTTAGGAATTTCAAAGTTTGGAAATCCTCATGAAATTTCGCAAACGTTTGAAATATCCTAGTTTCTGAAATTTTATGATAATTGTGAAAACTTCCCATCTTTGGAAACTTTCCAATTTTGGAAATTTTCTATTTTAGAAATTTTCTAATTTTGGAAATATGTAAGTTTTCTTTGTACCAGAAACTTACAATTATTCTGAAAACCTATTATGAAATCTCACAATTTTGGGCACTTTCTTTCAAGAAAGTCTAGACAAATTTATGGACAATTAATTGACAATTAAATTTGAATTGGTTTTTAAATTGACAACAAAATTCTTTATTTTGGATTGAGCCTCGGGGAGCCGTCCAATTTAAAGTTAGTTGTTGTAATTTAATTTCCCAATTTTAAATGAAATTGTCATGTTTAATTTGGTTACGCTTCCGAAGCGGACCAAATTGGATTTACGACAAATTACTTTTCTTTGGGTATCTGAGCCTCGGGGAGCCACCCTTAGAAAACGATTTGTTGTAATTAATTAAATCCATGAATAAAATATGATTTAAGAGGTGATGCTCTTACATATTGTTGTCTCCAAAATTAATTAGGAAAATGGTTTCCTATAGAGTTTCTTAAATGAGATTTTCATGAAAATAATATGTGGTTGAATTAAGGGAATTGTCTCTTAATTTAATAAGATTTGATTTAGAGAAATCAAAGTCTTAAACATATTATTTCCAAAATTGATTATGACAATTTAGGAAATTGTTTCCCAAAACAATTCCTTTAATAAAGTATGAAATTAGAATTAGGAAATCCGGTTCCTAATTCAATTCATGGGACTTGATAAATTAAGTCACATACATACTTTATTAAGGAAATCGTTAGTCATGACATAATTATATGTCATGAATGTGCTTAGAAAAGAAAAGATGAGACCCAAAACCCCTTACAAAATATTATGGCCAACACCTTCCATTAACATGGTTAGAATCGGAGTTTTGTTTCTTGTTTGGGTTGATGGACACATCCATGCCCAGCTTGAACCTCAACATGTTCAAACCATGGAATTAGTTTATGATTAATACAGTTGGAGTCAGAGGGCAATCCTTAGTTTTGGTTGTTGGACACATCCAAGCCTGACTAAACGGTTGAATGAGCTCCAACCATATTAAAACTATTTCTTGATTAATGGGTCAGCCTTAAGCTTGGAGCATCGATTTGTTGTGCCACAGCCAAGGTCGATGTAAAGAGAGGTGCAATTGGGTACTATGTATAATGTCGCATACTTGTTAATGAGTTAACAACCCAATGATTTATGCAAACATTCAATTAGTTGATAGCATAAAGTGATAGTTACATATATGTGATATGTAATCGATATAATTACCTACCTTCATAGATAAGAATAACTTGATGGCCACAGCCATGGTTGTTCTTATCTATGGTTGGATATCAACCTATTTGGAGATGTTCCTACAATCTCCCGAATTGATAAAAAGGGTTATTCAATTTGAAAAATAAATAGGATTTTTAATTAATGTATATTGATACATTCTTTATCATTCTTCTCACATAAGCTTAATTTGTATTTCTAGGATAATCACTCGATCATGTCTTCTCTGAATTTGCGTTCCATTTTGGACACCAATAAACTGACCGGGCCAAACTTCATGGACTGGCTTCGAAACCTGAGGATAGTCTTCAAGGCAGAGAAGCTTGCTTATGTCATTGAAGATCAACTTCCCAACCATCCTCCAGAGGTGCAACTCCAGACCAGCTAGTGGCCTATCAGAATCATGTGACCGATTCTGAACTTGCGAGTTGCATCATGCTAGCCTCTATGGTACCTGAGCTGCAAAAGCAGCATGAGCATATGGATGCTTATACCATCATCTTCCATCTTCATGAGTTGTTTGAAGAGCAGGCGAGATCCGAAAGGTTCGAAGTCTCCAGACTCCTCTTCACCCTAGATGCAGGAAGGCACTTCTGCCTCGCAGTTTGTGTTAAAGATGTTGGGGTACATTGAGCGACTGAGGACACTCGGTTTTGCAATGGATCATGAACTAAGTATTGACTTAATTCTGATTGTTTGCCCAAAAGTTATTCACAATTTGTGATGAACTATCGGATGAACAACTGGAGACTACCATTCCTGAGTTGCTCAACCTGCTGAAGACTGTGAGCCTTCTGTAAAGCAGGATCAAAAGACGGTACTGTTAGTTGGTTCTCGAAGAAAGGTTCTAAGAGGAAGGCCAAAGAACAGAATAAAGGAAGAAGAAAAAGGCCAAAAAGACTGAAAAGACACCAAAAGGAACTTGCCATCATTGTGGCAAGGAGGGTCACTGGCGAAGAAACTGCAAGTTTATCTTGAGTCCTTGAAGAAGAAGGCATCCGATGCCCCATCCTCTTCAGGTATCTTCGTTATTGAATGTCACTCTATTTCCTCAAATACCTGGGTACTTGATACTGGGTGTAGCTCACATATATGTAATGACATACAGGGGCTAAGGAATAGAAGAAGACTCGTCAAAGGAGAAGCGAATTTGCGAGTTGGAAATGGAGCAAAGATTGCTGCTGTTGCCATCGGAACATATTTGCTAAAGCTCCCCACTGGACGTGTCTTAGAATTGGATAATTGTTATTTTGTTCCTTCGTTAATAAAGAACATTGTATCTATTTCATGTTTGAATGAAAAGGGTTATCATTTAACTTTTAGTAACAATTGTTGTTACATAACTTTAAATGACGTTCTTTATGGGAATGGAACTTTGTGCAATGGTATCTACACGTTAGATTTATCCGGTGACGTTTTCAATATCGAAGTTAGCAACAAACGTGCTCGAATAGATAATCGAATAGACTCCTACACGTGGCATTGTCGTCATGGCCATGTAAGTAAGAAACGCATGACCAAATTACACCGATGTGGAATTTTGGAATCATTTGAACCCGGTTCATTTGATACATGTGAATCATGCTTAAAAGGCAAGATGACCAAATTACCCTTTTCCGGAAAGGGTAATCCAGTGGGAGAATTGCTTGGTCTAATACATACTGATGTATGCGGACCAATGTCAACTCTGGCACAAGGAGGATATAGCTACTTCATAACCTTTATCGATGATCACTCACGATTCGGGTATGTGTTCTTGATGAAACACAAATCTGAAGCTTTTGAGAAATTCAAAGAGTTCAGAAATGAAGTAGAGAAACAGCTTGGCAAAAGTATTAAGATACTTCGATCCGATCGGGGTGGTGAATACTTAAGTCAAGAGTTTCAATATTATCTTAGGGACAATGGGATATTGTCCCAATGGACTCCGCTATATACACCACAACATAATGGTGTATCTGAGAGGCGCAACCGAACCTTAATGGACATGGTTAGGTCGATGATGAATCATGCAACTCTACCAAAATCCTTTTGGGGCTATGCACTTAAGACAGCTGTTTACTTGCTAAACAGAGTCCCGACCAAGGTTGTCTCTACTACTCCATATGAGACATGGAATAGTAAGAAACCTCACTTAACTCACCTTAAGATATGGGGTTGTCCTGCTTATGTGAAGCGGACTGTATCAGACAAATTGGATGCTAAGTCTGATAAATGTCTATTTATTGGATACCCTAAGGAAACGAAGGGTTACCAATTCTATCATCCCTTGGAACAAAAGGTGTTTGTTTCAAGGCATGCTGTATTTCTGGAAAAAGAATTTCTTTTACAAGAAAACAGTGGGAGTGGCATTGAACTTGATGAAGTTCAAGAAACTCCAATAGACATTACAGAGACACCTAGTCTAGACCCACAACCAATAACTCATAATGATGAGCTATCAGTTGAACCTAAAACAACACCACCTCTTCGTAGATCTGATAGGACACGCAATATTCCAGAGATATACGGATTTCTCATAAGCGAATCGAACGACGTGTTACTTATAAGCGATGACGAACCTATCAGTTATGAAGATGTTCTGAAAAGTTCAGAAAGGGACAAATGGCTTGAAGCCATGAAGTCGGAAATGGATTCCATGTACGAAAATCAAGTATGGGACATGGTTAACCCACCTGAAGGGATTAAGCCCATAGGGTGCAAGTGGGTTTTCAGGAAGAAAACCGACATGGAAGGTAATTATGCTTAAATCCATTCGGATGCTCTTGGCCATAGCAGCTCATTATGATTATGAGATATGGCAAATGGATGTGAATACAACTTTCCTTAATGGAAACCTGCTTGAGGATGTATACATGATACAACCTGAAAGTTTCACATCGGTTGATAAAACCAAAGTATGCAAGCTTCGATGATCCATATATGGACTGAAGCAAGCATCCAGGAGCTGGATCATCCGTTTTGATGAGACAATCAAAGAGTTTGATCTCTCACAAAATCCTGACGAACCTTGTGTGTACAAGAAGGTTAGTGGGAGTGCAGTCGTATTCCTAGTGCTATATGTGGATGACATATTGCTTATAGGAAACGATATATCAGTCTTACAGACAGTTAAAATTTGGTTGTCTAAAACTTTCTCCATGAAAGACCTGGGAGAAGCAACCTATATCCTTGGGATTAGAATCTATAGAGATAGATCAAAACGGTTGCTTGGTCTTTTGCAGTCTACATATATAGACCGAGTGCTAAAAAGGTTTAGCATGTCAGAATCCAAGAAAGGTTACCTTCCCATCAGGCATGGGATCAACCTTTCAAAGTCTATGTGTCCGCGCACAGAAGACGAGAGGATTTGCATGAATAAGATTCCTTATGCATCCGCGATAGGATCTATCATGTATGCTATGTTATGTACTAGGCCCGATGTATCATATGCTCTGAGCGTCATGAGAAGATACCAGTCTGATCCAGGTATGGATCACTGGGCGGCTGTCAAGACAATCCTTAAGTACTTAAGAAGAACTAAGGATGTGTTCCTAATATATGGAGAAGGAGATATGGTAATACGTGGGTATACAGATGCCAATTTCCAGACAGATAAGGATGACTCCAAATCTCAGTCTGGATACGTATTTACTTTGAATGGAGGCGCAATAAGTTGGAAGAGTTCCAAACAAGACACCGTAGCGGATTCTACCACGGAAGCGGAATATATCTCAGCTTCGGAAGTAGCAAAGGAAGCAGTCTGGATCAAGAAGTTCGTCTCCGAACGTGGTGTGGTTCCAACCATTGATGAAGCAATGCCGGTTTACTGCGACAACAATGGAGCTATTGCACAAGCAAAGGAACCAAGGTCTCATCAGCGATCCAAACACGTGCTTCGCCACTATCATCTGATCAGAGAGATTATAAGTAGGAATGATATACAAATTGAGAAAATTCCCACTGAAAGGAATTTAGCGGATCCTTTAACTAAGGCCTTGCCTCAGAGCAAGTTTGAGGGTCATGTTAGAGCCTGTGGTATTGGATACCATAGCGATTGGCATTAGGCCAAGTGGGAGTTTGTTAGTGATATGAGAGAAGTGTCCTAAGGCAATCGCCTTATGCTTGTAAACATTTATTTTAATAAATGAATATTCACTATTTGAGTATACATGTTTGTGTATTTGATTAGGATCTTAAACTCATCTACTGAATGTCCGCAATATAATTCACAGCATAAGAGAATTTGTGATGAGATCACAACTAGTGATTATCTCTACATGTGCAATTGTGAAGTATTGAAAATATCCCTAGTCGATGAATTGATAAAAACGGACACTATCAATTCTGTTGAGACTAGCATGGGTTATTCTCTAATCAGCTGATTCTCACTGGCTGGTGACATTGGGATGTCCGGAGATAAACATGGATGCTAGTTAAGGGAACTAGTTCATTGGAGTGACTAGCTGTAAAACTTCATATGGTAATCTATATAGATATGTCAGTGAAGTTCTTACTGCAGCTTAAGTGCGATGTTCCTTTGACTTGCGGTATTCAAGTCATCTTGGTCATGGAGACTTATACTTTAACATCTTAAGCAAGCATCTCCAAGGAGGTGTGGACCAAGGATGATTGGGTATAAGCCTAAGTGCCCGAAGATGTTTGAACAGCCTACAAAGGATTCACCACTCCTTGCGAGGAGATGTATACCCAGGCCTATCGTCGGATTGTTACTTAAAGCCTCTGGCCAGAGCATGTCTTGTTTAGAGTATGAGTCTCTTAAATACATGAGAGTAATTAGAAATCCAAAGGACGAGAAAGACACTACTTGGGCTAGGTGTGACGTAGTCAGCCTAGTGGGGACTGACACACACAGACCATGTCCTAAACCAAGTGGGTATAAGATGGTGAAGGGAATGGGGCACAATTCATTAGAGCTGCTGAAGGGTTTCAGAATCACTTCTGAGGTCAACCGTTGATCTTTCGATTAATTGGGGGTCATGATGTACTACTAGGTGCCACTCATGATCGTTCTATAATTGGTTGATTATAGACGGCCAACATAAATCGAAAGCCTGTTTAGTCACACGCACTACAAGTAATCCGAGGGATTTAAAACGAGTTAAAAATTGGATTTTCCGATCATGAGAAATAAGTCGAATCTGAGTTAATCAGAGGTGCAACGGAAGCTAAAAATGGCTAAGTCTTTTGAAGGCTTATTGGGCGAATTAAATGAGTTTAATTCACGATGGGTTCAGCTCGGTTTAGCCGGCCAAAGAGGGTGCCAACCCTCTTTGGTTTGGCCGGCCACCACTTGGGGAGAAACCAATTTATTTGGTTTAATTAATAAAATAAATCTAGCACGATTTGTTTTATAAATTATGGATAAATAAATTTATATAAAGAAATTTACAGAAATTTATTCTTTTTTATGGAAATTAAAATGATCCATGGAATGGTTTATCTTAATTCTATAAAATCAATTATGAATTGATTTTACCATAATAAAGAAAATTTATAAATTTCTTGTAAAATTTATTCCATAATAAAAGGAGAGATGTATTTGTTTTATTATAAAATTAGTTATAATAAAACTTGGTTTAAACGGAATAATTCATAAAGAAAATTTATAGGATAAATTTCTTATGAAAAATTCCGTTAAAGGGGAGACTTGGCAAGGGAGAGGCTACTATATAAAGGAACCATGGCTAGGCTTGATTTGCTTAATAGATTGATCAAGAGATTAACTCTCTCCCTCTCTCTCTAGGGCCGGCGCCCTTTCTCTCTCTAGGGCTGGCTCTCTCTCCTCCCCTAGGGCCGGTGCAAGCACCTAGGGTGCCTGTGAGTTTCCTCCACCAAGTTCATGCCGAAGAAGAAGAAGAAGTGGATCGCGACTCCTTCCTTCCTTTCCCGAAATTTTGATTCCGTTACTTGGTGGTTAGTTTCCTTTCTTCTCTCTTGATATTCTAGTTGTGTCTTTGGAGAATCTAGTAGTTCTCGTCGACGTAAAACTCGTGGCTTTGCGAAGTCATCCCGAAGAGAACTCGGCGTGGATGCGAATAGAGGCGGAGCTTCCAAGGGACGCTACGGTTGGATCTCGTCCCTTTCTTCGAGTTACGCGAGGTACAAAGTAAATTAGTTTACTTTTCCGTAAAGTTTTAATTTATGATCATGTCCACACATCATAAGGTTGCATGCTAGATACGTGGTTAAAATAATTTGAGAAATTATTTTATGCTAATTCTTCCGCTGCACGTAAAAATTTAAAATTTTACGAACCCGTATCCTTGTCAACATGCACCCGGTCCCAACAGTGGTATCAGAGCCGGTTAGTGTTCGACATAATCATATAATTGTTTTGCGGAAAACTTTGTCATAATCTCAATTTTGGAAAAAATTTCAATTATGGAAATATTCCAATTATTATAAGTTTTAGATTTAGGAATTTCAAAGTTTGGAAATCCTCATGAAATTTCGAAAACGTTTGAAATATCCTAGTTTCTGAAATTTTATGATAATTGTGAAAACTTCCCATCTTTGGAAACTTTCCAATTTTGGAAATTTTCTATTTTAGAAATTTTTCAATTTTGGAAATATGTAAGTTTTCTTTGTACCAGAAACTTACAATTATTTTGAAAACGTATTATGAAATCTCGCAATTTTGGGCACTTTCTTTCAAGAAAGTCTAGACAAATTTATGGACAATTAATTGACAATTAAATTTGAGTTGGTTTTTAAATTGACAACAAAATTCTTTATTTTGGATTGAGCCTCGGGGAGCCGTCCAATTTAAAGTTAGTTGTTGTAATTTAATTTCCCAATTTTAAATGAAATTGTCATGTTTAATTTGGTTACGCTTCCGAAGCGGACCAAATTGGATTTACGATAAATTACTTTTCTTTGGGTATCTCAGCCTCGGGGAGCCACCCTTAGAAAACGATTTGTTGTAATTAATTAAATCCATGAATAAAATATGATTTAAGAGGTGATGCTCTTACATATTGTTGTCTCCAAAATTAATTAGGAAAATGGTTTCCTATAGAGTTTCTTAAATGAGATTTTCATGAAAATAATATGTGGTTGAATTAAGGGAATTGTCTCTTAATTTAATAAGATTTGATTTAGAGAAATCAAAGTCTTAAACATATTATTTCCGAAATTGATTATGACAATTTAGGAAATTGTTTCCCAAAACAATTCCTTTAATAAAGTATGAAATTAGAATTAGGAAATCCGGTTCCTAATTCAATTCATGGGACTTGATAATGGCAAAGGGTTCAAAGTTATGTTTATGTGGTGATCTAATGAATTTACTAAGTGTGCAAAAAAGTCCTAGTTAACCTAAGCACGAAGCCTTGACCTGTAGGGTTGAACATGAAGTCCTAGTCAAGGACTGGGCATGAAGTCCTAGCCGAGGGCTGGCTACCGAAGACCTGACCAAGGGTTGGGCACAAAGACTTGGTTCGAGGAATTGGACACGAAGACCTGGTTGGGGATTGGGCACCGAAAACCTGATCCGGAAGATCGAGCAGGAGACTTAGTCGACCGAGGACTATGGGCAGAAGTAGAGACGGATCGAGGTATGGATGTCTCGAGATCTGGGAGTCTCGGAGGCCGAGCAAAAGTCCAATCGGAGGAGCCGGTTGGCAAAAGGTGTTAGGACCGAAAGGAATTTAGATATCTTCACAATGGTATGATATTGTCCACTTTGGGCCTAAGCCCTCATAGTTTTGCTCTTGGACTCTCCCAAAAGGTCTCATGCCAATGGAGATATTTTTTTTCGTTATAAGCCTATGATCTTTCCCATGTGTTTTTGATGTGGGATTATGTTTGCAACCTTGCAACCCCAACAATCCGCCCCCCCTCAAACAAAGGACCACAAGCCCTCCCCCCCTCAAGCAGAAACTCTTTCCATTTGATGTTCGATCCTCTACCCACCAGGACTTTCTGCCCCTCGGTCCACCCAACCTACTAGGACTTCACTGCCTAGTCGCAACTAGGACTTCTTTATCTAATGTTTGGCCCTCTTGATCAAGACACGAGAGCCCACACATCCTTTATTAAAGGCTTAACCCACATGGTTAAGTCTGGATCATGGCTCTAGCTCGTCCTTCTTCCGGCGGTTAGTCTGGTGAAGAGCGACCTGACACTAATATCAATTGTTAGAACCAAAAGGAATTTAGATATCTCCATAATGGTATGATAATATCCACATTGGGCCTAAGCCCTCATGGTTTTGCTCTTGGGCTCTCCCAAAAGGCCTCAAGCTAATGGAGATATCTTTTTTCCTTATAAACCTATGATTTTTCTTATGTGTTTCCGATGTGGGACTATGCTTGCAACCTTGCAACCCCAACAATTGATACCACTTGTGGGATCATTATAATTGATAGAGGGGGTGAATATTGATAATGTAATTTTTTAAAAATACAAATTTAAACTCAGCGGAAAATACATAAATCAAACACGGCTAACGCGGTTTGTTTTACGTGGTTCGAAGTCTGTAATGACTCCTAATCCAAGGCCCACGGTCCTTCACCGTTTTTGTTGGGCAATTCTATATCTTGGAAAATGATGTACAAGGTAGAAATTTAAGTACATAATTAAATAACAGAACTTATACCAACGACACTTAAAAAGAAGAGCGAAGCTTTGTCAGAGCGGCGTGTCATCGATCTTGAACATTGTTGGCGCAAAAGGTTTGAGCACGGAAGCTTATCGTAGCATGTTTAAATGCTGGAGTTGATGTCTAGAAGCAAAGGGGTGAAGCCCCTTTTATAGCTGCTTCTCAGGTGCCTGATAGCTATTGGGTACCTACCACGTCACCCGATTTGGCCACATCCTTATCCGCAGACTCGGCCACCGCTTATCACCATTCTTGGGCGCCTAGGTCTACTAAGGCGCTTATGAGCTCATGGGTGCCTGGGAGCTAATATGGCGTAGCTGCTGCAAGAACCCCTTTTGGGCGCCTGATAGCATTTAGGTGCCTAGGTTCTCAGGTGCCTGGTATCGCAGCAGCCAACTTCTTTCAGCCTTCAACCATGGTTAGTCCAAGACACAAAAATATAATAGATATGCATGAATAATAGCTAGAGCTATCTTTGTTCTGACTTTAGATTTCAAAATGAAATTCTAGGTCAAACCGACGCCTATTGTTCCATCTTCCGGGGAGTGTGTCCTCGCCTACTCCTCTTAGGAGAAGTTACCTTTTGCCAACCGGCTCCTTCGGTTGGACTTTTGCTCTGTCTCCGAGACTCCCGGATCTCATGATGTTCATACCTCGACCCATCTCTACTTCTGTCCGTAGTCCTCGGTCGACTAAGTCTCCTGCCCGATCTTCCGGATCAGGTCTTCGGTGCCAAATATCCGACCAAGTCTTCTTGTCCAATTCCTCGAACTAGGTCTTCGTGCCCAACCCTCAGTCAGGTCATCATGCTCAACCCTTAGGTCAAAACTTCGTGCCTAATTCCTCGAACCAGGTCTTCGTGCCTAACCCTTGGCCAAGACTTCGTGCTCAACCCTACAGGTTAAGACTCCGTGCCTAGGTAAACTAGGACTTTCCTGCATATTTAATGAAATACATTAGATCACCAATAATACTTAACATTGAATCCTTTGACAATATCAAAACAAGGTTCCATATGGTGCTTCCGGCACCAACAAAAGGTAACTTCTCTAGAGTGGAGTAGGTGACAACGCGTTCTCCAGAAGAGGGAAAAGTAGGCGTCGGTTCGACCTAGGATTTCATTTGAAATCTAAAGTCAGAACCAGACAGCTCTAGCTGTCATTCATGCATGTATTTACCTTACTATACTGTGTTCTTAGACTAACCTTGGTTGCAGGCTAAAGGAACCAGCTGCTGCGATCAAGGGCGCCTGAGAGGGCTCAGGCGCTCGAGAACCCAGGCACCTGAGAGGGCTTAGGCACCTCAAAGGGGTTTTCTCGACAGGTGGCAAAGCTGAGTTGGCAGTCGTGCCACGTTAGGTCCCAGGTGCCTCACTACTCCCAACCACCCTAGTGATCCCAGGCGCCCAAGAACAGAATAAAAGTTGGCCGAGTCTGCAGATAAGAGCACGGCTGATCCAGGTGACGTGTAGGGTGCCCTGTAGCCTATAAGCCGCTTGAGATCCAATATAAAAGGGGTTTCACCCCCTTTGCTTCAAACATCAAGTCAAGCACTCAAAAACACTACGATAAGCATCCGTGGTCAAGTTTTCTGTGCCAACAATGTTCAAGATCAACGACACGCCGCTCCAACAAGTTCTGCTCTTCTTCTTAAGTGTCATTGGTATAATGTTTTCTATTCACTTCTATACTAAAATCCTTATACTTGTACATCATTTTCCGACATATAGTATTGCCCAACGAAAATAGTCAAGGACCGTGAGCCTTGGAGTAGGAGTCATCACAGACTCCGAACCAAGTAAAACAAACTATGTTAGCAGTGTTTTATCTTACGAAGCTCTTTATTTCCGCTGTGCTTACTCATGATTAATTTCCAAAAAATACGTTATCGATATTCACCGCCCCCTCTATCGATTACAATGATCCCACAAGTGGTATCAGAGCAGGTGACACAATCTTGGTGAAACCACCAATTGAGCAAGTTTTTCGGATTTTTTTTTGTGATTTTCTATCAGAAAAGGTATTATTGTCTTTTTCTGATATTTGCTTTTTAATTCTTTTTCGTTCATGATTTTTCTCATTTTCTCGAAGTTGGTGCAATACCACTCAGGAATTTCAGTTTATTTACTTCTATACTGCACTACTAATCCAAGACCAAGTCTTGGAACCAGTTTTCTTGTTTTTGCCTTTTCAGAACTTTCTATAGCCCAGCAAGAAGGTTACAGCACCGCCCAACCACCTCTCTTCTCAGGAGGAGATTTCTCCTACTGGAAGAGCCAAATGGAGGTCCACCTAGAAACTCAGATGGAGATATGGATAATTATCCAAGCTAGACTGGAAATCCCAAAGAATGCTCAAGGAGAACCTCAGGGATACTCAGAGTGGGATGCCCCACTAAGGAAAAAAATTGAAGCAGACACCAAGGCAATACAAACCCTCCAGTGTGGCATAACCAAATAAGAACTCAATCGTGTCGGTGTAACGCCCGCCCTTCCCACCCTACAATGTAGGCGAAAGGCGGCGCTACGCAAATATACATATACGCATATGGAGATCTTAATGTAGCGGAATAATTTAAAACTTCATACATATGCGTTTAAATTATGCAATAAAAACTTGAATCATGATGACATGTCTTAACTATCCTTCTTAAACATGGTCACTTGTAAACTTAGCATTGTCGTAACATAACAACAGGTGAGACATAACATTCTTGAACATGCTTGCATTAAACATAACTTATCCTACCATCAAGCTTAAAGCCAACATATTGTTCTAGATGAACACATCATGGTATAGCATGTTAACATCATAATTTAGCAATGATAAGTATAGCAATAAAGCACGATATAGAAATCCACATAAGTTGTTCATAAGTAACATAAGTAATAAAATCTTCCTAGTAAGTTGTTCTTTAGGAAAAACCATCATAAAGTATAGCATGATAACTAAAGATGACAATGCAACATAAGACATATGACAATTATGGGTAATAGGATCTTTTCTTTTTCTTTTGCCATGTCATTGCCACACACACACACTTGCCCCTCCTACTGCTTTCCTTAGCTTAGTATCCTCTTGCTTGATCTGCGGTATAAGAAAATAAAACTTATAAGCCCATAGGCTTAGTAAGACCCTTTCCTACTCACTAAAAACATTCGTCACATATCATGAAAAGGGCATAACATAAAGAGTGTAACATAAAACAAAAGCATATCATGAGAAGGTATTCATAAAGCATTTGACATGAGGAGGCATATAGATGTACATGAAAACACATAATCATATAGAAGTGCTTAACATGTAATGAAAGTGCATAGAGCTCATGGCATAAGAAGTACTTGACATAAAATATAAGCACATAAAATACTTAACATAAAGAAGTTCTTGACATAAAACATAAGCATATAAAATACTTGACATGGAATAGATGCATAACATGAATGAATGCATGAGTTAAATACACATAACATAAGGATGCTTATTTGAAAATCATAATTATAAGTACTTAAACATAAATCTCAACATCATGGGGTGCCCCGGCTTGTACCACATACATCCATCATTTGCGTGCATCCCTAAGTAAATACGAGGTAGCTAGTCTCGACCTACTAGGGTACTAGGTTACCTTCAACCTAGGGACAGCTACGGTAGTCCAGAACCAAGGCTTTCTAAGGAGCCCATCCCTGTTGGACAGTTACGGTAGTCCCAGAACCGAGGACAACTATGGTAGTCCCAGAACCGAGGCTTTCTAAGGAGCCCATCCCTTGGACCTTACTTGGGTCCGGTACAAGCCCATCCATAAAGTAAAATAGCTTCACATGCTTCTTTTTACATCATAAGAAATGCTCTTGGTATTTCATCATTCATAGAACATACATAGCATAATTAAAGACATAAACATGATCTTAATACATGAAGCATGGTATAAAGCATTCTTAGCATTTCATCATTCATAGTTAATGCATAACATCATTATGCCTTAAAGGCACAAACATAGACTTGATTCATAAGGTATGTCATGCACACATCATTATGCCTTAGAGGCATGAACATCATCTTCATTCATAAGGCATGACATACATACATAATTATGCCTTAAGGCATAAACATCATCTTAGTTCATAAAGCTTGCATGATCATGGTACATAAGGTAAGCATGCATAGATAAGTTTTTTTTACATACATGGTATATATCACATAGCATACATGATCATGGTATCTATCTTAAAGCATGCATGGGTAGAATCCATATGAACATGATACATACTACATAGGCTCATGACATTCAACGTAAACATGCGTAGGTCTACATAACCATAATATATATCTCATCATACATATGTTCAAGGCCTTTAACCTAATGCATGCATAATTCTACATAAACATAATGCATACTTCACAACACATGTGTTCATGGTATATGGTTTAAAACATTCATGAATAAAATGTTAGTAATATGAGAGAAGTGTCCTAAGGCAATCGCCTTATGATTGTAATCATTTACTTTAATAAATGAATATTCACTATTTGAGTATACATGTTCGTGTATTTGATTGAGATCTTAAACTCATTTACTGAATGTCCGCATTACAATTCACAGCATGAGAGAATTTGTGATGAATTCACAACTAGTGATTATCTCTACATATGCAATTGTGAAGTATTGAAATTGTCCCTAGTCGATGAATTGATAAATACGATCACTATCAATTCTATTGAGACTAGCATGGGTTATTCTCTAATCAGCTGATTCTCACTGGCTGGTGACATTGGGATGTCCGGAGATAAACATGAATGCTAGTTAAGGGAACTAGTTCATTGGAGTGACTAGCTGTAAGACTTCATATGGTAATCTCCATATAGATATGTCAATGAAGTTCTTACTGCAGCTTAAGTGCGATGTTCCTTTGACTTGCGGTGTTTAAGTCATCTTGGTCATGAAGACTTATATTTTGACATCTTAAGCAAGCATCTCCAAGGAGGTGTGGACCCAGGATGGTTGGGTATAAGCCGAAGTGCCCGAAGATGTTTGAACAGCCTACAAAGGATTCACCACTCCTTGCGAGGGGATGTATACCCAAGGCCTATCGTCGGATTGTTACTCGAAGCCTCTGACTAGAGCATGACATGTTCAGAGTATGAATCTCTTAAATACATGAGAGTAATTAGAATCCGTAGGACGAGAGAACGTTACTTGGGCTAGGTGTGACGTAGTCAGCCTAGTGGGGACTGACACACATAGATCATGTCCTGAACCAAGTGGGTATAAGATGGTGAAGGGAATGAGGCACGATTCATTAAAGCTGCTGAAGGGTTTCAGAATAGTTTCTGAGGTCAACCGTTGATCTTTCGATTAATTGGGGATCATGATGTACTACTAGGTGCCACTCATGATCGTTCTATAATTGGTTAATTATAGACGACCAACATAAATCGAAAGCCAATTTAGTCACACGCACTACGAGTAGTCCGAGGGATTTAAAACGAGTTGAAAATTGGATTTTCCGATCAAGAGAGATAAGTCGAATCTGAATTTTTCAGAGACGCATCGGAAGCATAAAATGGCTAAGTCTTTTGAAGACTTATTGAACGAATTAAATGAGTTTAATTAGTGAGATCGCGGCTTGGGTTTGGCCGGCCAATGAGGGTCCCCACCCTCTTTGTTTCGCCGGCCACAATAAGAGGGAAGAACCAAATTGTTTGGTTCAAATTTATAAAATAAACCGCGCGTGGTTTGTCTTATAAAATTATGGATAAAGAAATTTGTATAAAGAAACTTATATAATGAAATTTATATAAAGAGATTTATTTTTCATGGAAATTAAAATAAACCTTGGATTGGTTTATTTTATTTTATAAAATCAATAATGGATTGATTTACCATGATAAAGAAATTTATATAAAGAAATTTCTTTCCATAATAAAAGGGGAGACATGATTGTTTTTATTATAAATAAAGTTATAATAAAAACTTGGCATAACGAAATAATTCATAGAAAAATTTATAAGATAAATTTCTTATGAAAATTTATTTCGTTAAAAGGAGACTTGGCGATTAAGAGGCTACTATATAAAGGTACCAAGGCAAGGCTTGGAAATCAATCCAAGAGATCAAGGATTCTTGCCTAGCCTCTCTTCCTCTCCTTCTCTCCCTCTCCCTCTTCTAGTGCCGCCGGCCCTAGAGCCCTTCCCCTTTGCCGTGAGCTTCCACCACCAAGAAGAAGCCGAAGAAGAAGAAGAAGCGGGCGCGACTCCTTCCCTCCTCCCAGAATCTTGATTCCGTTCTTCATTTGGTGGTTAGTTTTCCATCTCTCTCTTGGTATTCTTGTCGTGCCTTTGGAGAATCTAGTAGTTCTTGTCGGCACGAAACTCGTGGCTTTGCGAAGTTATCCCGAAGAAAACTCGGCGTGGACGCGAATAGAGGCGGAGCTTCCAAGGGACGCTACGGTTGGATCTTGTCCCTTTCTACGAGTTACGCGAGGTATTAAGTAAATTAGTTTACTTTCTGTAAAATTTTAAATGTATGATCATGTCTCCACAACATAAGGTTGCATGCTAGATACGTGGTTAAAATAATTTAAAAAATTATTTATGCTAAACCTTCCGCTGCACGTAATTAAATTTTAAAATTACGAACCCGTATCCATGTCAACATGCACCCAGTCCCAACAGTGGTATCAGAGCCGGTTAGTGTTCGACATAATCATATAATTGTTTTGCGGAAAACTTTGTCATGATCTCAATTTTAGAAAATTTTCCAATTATGGAAACTTTCCAATTATGATAAATTTTAGATTTAGGAATTTCAATGTTTGGAAATCCTCATGAAATTTCACAAACTTTTGAAATATCCTAGTTTCTAAAATTTTATGATAATTGTGAAAACTTCCCATTTTTGGAAACTTTCCAATTTTGGAAATTTTCTATTTTGGAATTTTTCCAATTTTGAAAATATGTAAGTTTTCTTTGTACTAGAAACTTACAATTATTCTGAAAACCTATTATGAAATCTCGAAATTTTGGGCACTTTCTTTCAAAGAAAGTCTAGACAAATTTATGGATCATTAATTGACAATTAAATTCAAATTGGTTTTAAATTATCAACAAAATTCTTTATTTTGGATTGAGCCTCGGGGAGCCGTCCAATTTAAAGTTAGTTGTTGTAATTTAATTTCCTAATTTTGAATAAAATTGTCATGTTTAATTTGGTTACGCCTCGGGGAGCGGACCAAATTAGATTTACAACAAATTCCTTTTTTTTGGGTATCTGAGCCTCGGGGAGCCACCCAAAGAAAATATTTTGTTGTAATTAATAAATCCATAAATAAAATATGTAATCAAATCTTGGAAATTTTGAGGTGATTCTCAAACGATGATTTCCTCACTTGATTTAAGAAGTGATACTCTTACATATTGTTGTCTTCAAAATTAATTAGGAAAATGGTTTCCTATAGAGTTTTCTTAAATAAGATTTTCAAGAAAATAATATGTGGTTGAATTAAGGGAATGTGTCTCTTAATTTAATAAGATTTGATTTAGAGAAATCAAAGTCTTAAACATATTATTTCCGAAATTGATTATGACAATTTAGGAAATTGTTTCCCAAAATAATTCCTTGAATAAAGTATGAAATTAGAATTAGGAAATTCGGTTCCTAATTCAATTAATGAGACTTGATAAATTAAGTCACATACATACTTTATTAAGGAAATCGTTAGTACATGACATAATTATATGTCATGAATGTGCTTAGAAAAGAAAGGATGAGACCCAAAACCCCTTACAAAATATTAAGGGCAACACCTCCCATTAATATGGTTAGAACCGGAGTTTTGTTTATCGTTTGGGTTGATGGACACATTCATGCCCGGCTTGAACCTCAACATGTTCAAACCATTGAATTAGTTTATGATAAATATAGTTGGAGTCACATGTCAATCCTTAGTTTTGGTTGTTGGACACATCCAAGCCTGACTAAATGGTTGAATGAGCTCCAACCATATTAAAACTATTTCTTGATTAATGGGTCAGCCTTAAGCTTGGAGCATCGATTTGTTGTGCCACAGCCAAGGTCGATGTAAAGAGAGGTGTAGTTGGGTGCTATGTATATTGTTGCATACTTGTTAATGAGTTAACAACCCAATGATTTATGCAAACATTCAATTAGTTGATAGCATAAAGTGATAATTACATATATGTGATATGTAATCGGTATAATTACCTACCTTCATAGCTAAGAATAACTTGATAACCACAGCCATGGTTGTTCTTATCTATGGTTGGATATCAACCTATTTGGAGATGTTCCTACAATCTCCCGAATTGATAAAAAGGGTTATTCAATTCGAAAAATTAAATAGGATTTAATTAATGTATGCATTCTTTATCATTCTTCTCACATAAGCTCAATTTGTATTTCTAGGATAATCACTCGATCATGTCTTCTCTAAATTTGCGTTCTATTTTGTACACCAATAAGCTGACTGGGCCAAACTTCATGGACTGGCTTCGAAACCTGAGGATAGTCCTCAAGGCAGAGAAGCTTGCTTATGACCTTGAAGATCAACTTCCCAACCGTCCTCCAGAAAATGCAACTCCAGACCAGTTAGTGGCCTATCAGAAACATGTAAACGATTCTGAACTTGCGAGTTGCATCATGCTAGCCGCTATGGTACCTGAGCTGCAAAAGCAGCATGAGCATATGAATGCTTATACCATCATCTTCCATCTTCATGAGCTATTTGACGAGCAGGCAAGATCCGAAAGGTTCGAGGTCTCCAGACTCCTCTTCACCTCTAAGATGCAGGAAGGCACTTCTGTCTCACAGTTTGTGTTGAAAATGTTGGGGTACATTGAGCGACTAAGCATACTCGGTTTTGCAATGGATCATGAACTAAGTATTGACTTAATTCTGCATTGGTTGCCCAAAAGTTATTCACAATTTGTGATGAACTATCGGATGAACAAACTGGAGACTACCATTCCTGAGTTGCTCAACCTGCTGAAGACTATAGAGCCTTCTGTGAAGCAAGATCAAAAGACGGTACTATTAGTTGGTTCCTCAAAGAAAGGTTCTAAGAGGAAGGCCAAAGAACAGAATAAGGGAAAGAAGAAAAAGACCAAAAAGACTGAAAAGACACCAAAAGGCACTTGCCATCACTGTGGCAAGGAGGGTCACTGGCGAAGAAACTGCAAGGTTTATCTTGAGTCCTTGAAGAAGAAGGCATTCGATGCCCCATCCTCTTCAAGTATCTTCGTTATTGAATGTCACTCTATTTTCTCAACCACCTGGGTACTTGATACTGGGTGTAGCTCACATATATGTAATGACATACAGGGGCTAAGGAATAGAAGAAGACTCGTCAAGGGAGAAGCGAATTTGTGAGTTGGAAATGGAGCAAAGATTGCTGCTGTTGCCATCGGAACATATTTGCTAAAGCTCCCTACTGGACGTGTCTTAGAATTGGAT